>JAVLUX010000023.1:355000-387500 GCA_032164185.1 Moxostoma hubbsi
CAGGAAGTGTGAGGTGAAAGGTCAAGTCTTACAGGAAGTGTGGGGTGAAAGGTCAAGTGCTACAGGAAGTGTGGGGTGAAAGGTCAAGTGTTACAGGAAGTGTGGGGTGAAAGGTCAAGTGCTACAGGAAGTGTAGGGTGAAAGGTCAAGTGCTACAGGAAGTGTGGGGTGAAAGGTCAAGTGCTTCAGGAAGTGTAGGGTGAAAGGTCAAGTGCTACAGGAAGTGTGGGGTGAAAGGTCAAGTGCTACAGGAAGTGTAGGGTGAAAGGTCAAGTGCTACAGGAAGCATGGGGTGAAAGGTCGTGCTCCAGGAAGTGTGGGGTGAAAGGTTGATTGCTACAGGAAGCATGGGGTGAAAGGTCGATTGCTACAGGAAGCATGGGGTGAAAGGTCAAGTGTTACAGGAAGCGTGGGGTGAAAGGTCAAGTGCTACAGGAAGTGTGGGGTGAAAGGTCAAGTGCTACAGGAAGCGTGGGGTGAAAGGTCAAATGCTACAGGAAGTGTGGGGTGAAAGGTCGAGTGTTACAGGAAGTGTGGGGTGAAAGGTCGAGTGTTACAGGAAGTGTGGGGTGAAAGGTCGAGTGTTACAGGAAGTGTGGGGTGAAAGGTCATCTGAGTATGACCGCTAGAATAACAAAGATCTGTAAAGCTGTCATCGCTGCACATGGAGGATTTTATTAATTTTAATAGTAATATTTCACATTATTAATGTCCTGATTATACATTGTGATCAGCTGAATGCCACTTTGGTGAATAAAAGAACCAATTTCTTTCCATAAGAGCAAAATCTGTCCATTATTCCAAACGCATTCATACATTTAAAGGCAGTCTAAATACTTTGTGTATCACTGTAATATCAGAACAATTCGTTTCAAGCCAGTTAATCATGTTTTAGGTTATTGACAATATTATATTTGCATATATTTCGAAATACCCGTTGTTTTCTATTGTAATACAGTAATTAAAAGGGTTTAGTGCAGATCTTGTTTTTCTGGCTTCAGTTTCAGGTGGAGGCGCTGCTGCGGCGGCTGTGACGTCACTGACAAACTTTGACACACACACACACACACACACACACACACACACATTGTCATTCATCCACCGGGAATAACAGTAGCGAACTCTAGATACACGCTTTCAAACACTGTATGCTGGTGAAGATGCGTGTTTAAATGAGTTAAACGTGTTTTCGGGAATGTCGGGATAAAGTCACTTCTGGAGCTTCAGCTTTCCATATTCAAGGTGTGTATTTACCTGCCTGAAGTCCTGTGACACCGAGTTGAAACACAAAAGCGACGTTATTGCGGGTATTTGCAACATTGCGTGTCAGTTTAGTTAATTTCTTGTGTTACCAGCGACTCGTTTTGGTTTATTTTGCGTTGTCGTGTTGCACAGGAAAAGGAAACTTTGATGGTGATGTCACGTTCCTTCTCTTCCTTATGGATAACAATAGGAAATCAGAAAGTGGTTTGTGATCTTTTAATATTTATTATAAGTTATATTGATTTAGAGTTTCACACGTGCTTGAAAAGCTTCTTAGTTTGAATCAAATCCATGCAATCAATAAATAAAAGCATGCCGGGATAATATCATAATTACCATAAAACAGTCTGTGATTCAAGAAAATACTTACTGTTACTTTTTAAACATAATGGAATAATATTATGCATGAAAATGATACAATTTAAATCCATTTAGATTTTTACATTGTGACTATTTTCAGGACACTTCAGTACATTTTACTCATTACCGTAACACATTTGGACATTTTACTTTAGCTGTTCCCGTAGTTTTCAACGGTAGTTCTCATTACCGTAACACACTCGGATATTTTACTTTAGCTGTTCTCGGAGTTTTCAGCGGTGGTTCTCATTACCGTAACACACTCGGACATTTTACTTTAGCTGTTCTCGGAGTTTTCACTGGTGGTTCTCATTACCGTAACACATTCGGACATTTTACTTTAGCTGTTCCCGTAGTTTTCAGCGGTGGTTCTCGTTACCGTAACGCACTCGGACATTTTACTTTAGCTGTTCCCGTAGTTTTCAACGGTGGTTCTCATTACCGTAACACACTTGGACATTTTACTTTAGCTGTTCTCGTAGTTTTCACTGGTGGTTCTCATTACCGTAACACACTCGGATATTTTACTTTAGCTGTTCCTGTAGTTTTCAGCGGTGGTTCTCATTACCGTAACACACTCGGATATTTTACTTTAGCTGTTCCTGTAGTTTTCAGCGGTGGTTCTCATTACCGTAACGCACTCGGACATTTTACTTTAGCTGTTCCCGTAGTTTTCAACAGTGGTTCTCATTACCGTAACACACTCGGACATTTTACTTTAGCTGTTCCTGTAGTTTTCAGTGGTGGTTCTCATTACCGTAACACATTCGGGCATTTTACTTTAGCAGTTCTCGTAGTTTTCAGCGGTGGTTCTCATTACCGTAACGCACTCGGACATTTTACTTTAGCTGTTCCCGTAGTTTTCAACAGTGGTTCTCATTACCGTAACACATTCGGGCATTTTAATTTAGCTGTTCCCATAGTTTTCAACGGTGGTTCTCATTACCGTAACACACTCGGACATTTTACTTTAGCTGTTCCCGTAGTTTTCAACGGTGGTTCTCATTACCGTAACACACTCGGACATTTTACTTTAGCTGTTCCCGTAGTTTTCAACAGTGGTTCTCGTTACCGTAACGCACTCGGACATTTTACTTTAGCTGTTCCCGTAGTTTTCAACGGTGGTTCTCATTACCGTAACACATTCTGGCATTTTACTTTAGCTGTTCCCGTAGTTTTCAGCGGTGGTTCTCGTTACCGTAACGCACTCGGACATTTTACTTTAGCTGTTCCCGTAGTTTTCAACAGTGGTTCTCATTACCGTAACACACTCGGACATTTTACTTTAGCTGTTCCTGTAGTTTTCAGTGGTGGTTCTCATTACCGTAACACATCCGGGCATTTTAATTTAGCTGTTCCCGTAGTTTTCAACGGTAGTTCTCATTACCGTAACACACTCGGACATTTTACTTTAGCTGTTCCTGTAGTTTTCAGTGGTGGTTCTCATTACCGTAACACATCCGGGCATTTTAATTTAGCTGTTCCCGTAGTTTTCAACGGTGGTTCTCATTACCGTAACACATTCAGGCATTTTACTTTAGCTGTTCCCGTAGTTTTCAGCGGTGGTTCTCGTTACCGTAACGCACTCGGACATTTTACTTTAGCTGTTCCCGTAGTTTTCAACAGTGGTTCTCATTACCGTAACTCACTCGGATATTTTACTTTAGCTGTTCCCGTAGTTTTCAGCGGTGGTTCTCATTACCGTAACAGCTCCTCTCAGAGCTCCTCCTTTATCTCCTGAAGGATGTTGATGTGGTTTGATGAGCTGTGACGATGAGTGTGACCTCATGGTTCCTGGTGAGCAGCTCGGGCACGCGCCACCGGTTGCCACGGGAGATGATATTTGTGGGTCGAGAGGACTGTGAACTGATGCTACAGGTGAGACCCTAAATAGACACGTTTACCTAGTTCAATAGATGTGGACATGCCATTATTGTTATTTTATTAAGCAAATAATAATCACAAAAATAAATCATGGAACAAATGGAGCGTCATCACACTTAATAAGCAAAACATTCTGCAGGACAAACTAATGAAAGGTCTAAAGAGTCTCTCTCAGCCCTTTTCCACCGAAATTGCGATGTTGCTCGTGCCGAGGCTGTGCTCCGCTGGTTCACGGGGCAATCTGGAGCCGTAGGGAAACCGGCCGTGCTTTTCCACTGAGCCAAATGGTGATGTAACGTGTTATTGTCTACGTGGTAGTTTCACGTGACTACCTTTAAACATAAACAAACATGGCACGTCACAGTGTGTTCATATACAGATTTTAGCCTTGTTATTGAGGACCTATTATCTCGAGCATTACTGGCTGAATTCGATGCCCCGGTTAGTTAGCAGGTTGGTCGGTGTCCAAAACATCGTTGTGATCTCTCTAGTTGATCTCGGATCTCCATAAATATCATATCGCAAGTAGAGCACTCGTGTCGTTGTGTTACCTGAACGCTTTTGATGTCTGATGATTTTATGGGTTTTTGTTGCTATAGAGCGAAGAAGTACTCCTTGTGGCAGACGGTAGCCAATGTTGTTGTTTGGTCTGGTTGCTAGGGAGGGTAGAGTCACATGGGGTAACCAAATTGTCCCGGTTGCTAGGGAGGGTAGAGTCACATGGGGTAACCAAATTGGGCTGGTTGCTAGGGAGGGTAGAGTTACATGGGGCAACCAAATTGTCCCAGTTGCTAGGGAGGGTAGAGTCACATGGGGTAACCAAATTGGGCTGGTTGCTAGGGAGGGTAGAGTCACATGGGGTAACCAAATTGTCCCAGTTGCTAGGGAGGGTAGAGTCACATGGGATAACCAAATTGTCCCAGTTGCTAGGGAGGGTAGAGTCACATGGGGTAACCAAATTGGGTCGGTTGCTAGGGAGGGTAGAGTCACATGGGGCAACCAAATTGTCCCAGTTGATAGGGAGGGTAGAGTCACATGGGGTAACCAAATGGGGTCGGTTGCTAGGGAGAGTAGAGTCACATGGGGCAACCAAATTGGGCTGGTTGCTAGGGAGGGTAGAGTCACATGGGGTAACCAAATTGTCCCAGTTGATAGGGAGGGTAGAGTCACATGGGGTAACCAAATTGTCCCGGTTGCTAGGGAGGGTAGAGTCACATGGGGTTACCAAATTGGGTCGGTTGCTAGGG
Source organism: Moxostoma hubbsi (assembly GCA_032164185.1). NCBI lineage: Eukaryota > Metazoa > Chordata > Actinopteri > Cypriniformes > Catostomidae > Moxostoma > Moxostoma hubbsi. The sequence continues at coordinate 359,755 of JAVLUX010000023.1, forward strand.
AGGGTAGAGTCACATGGGGTAACCAAATTGGCCTGGTTGCTAGGGAGGGTAGAGTCACATGGGGTAACCTCCTCGTGGTCACTATAATGTGGTTCTCGCTCTCGGTGGGGCGTGTGGTGAGTTGTGCGTGGATGCCGCGGAGAATAGCGTGAAGCCTCCACACGTCTCAACGGTAACACACTCAACAAGTCACATCATAAGATGCGCAGATTGACGGTCTCAGACGCGGAGGCAACTGAGATTCGTCCCTCGCCACCCGGATTCGTCACTACGCCACCACGAGGACTTGGAGTGCATTGGGAATTGGGCGTTCCGAATTGGGGAGAAAATCCCCCCAAAAAAGTCAATAAAGTCTCTTGATTTCATGTTGATTTAAAAGCTAAAGTGTGTCGTTTCTGCGCCACCGAACGGAATTTCAAAATAAACATGTCTGAAAACCCCGCCTTCAGAAACAGATGGTCCCGCCCATAACTCAGCGCCACAGAGACGCCGTGTTTCAATTTATTCCTGAAAATGAACCTACAAATGGCTTACTTGCCGTTACATTTACATGTATGCATTACTGGGACAATCCCCTAAATATCTTGGTCATTGTGTTTAAGCTGATGATTGTTTTCTGTCCCTTTGTAATATGAACATTGGCTTTGTTTGCACCTTCAGTCTCGCAGTGTGGACAAACAACACGCCGTCATCAACTATGACGCGTCCACGGACGAGCACCTGCTCAAAGATTTGGGCAGCATCAATGGGGTGAGTTTCACGTGCTATTCTGCGTAAACATTTGTTTTTATTCGCTGTAAATGTTTGTTTGTTTGTTTATTCTATCCGCAGACATTTGTGAATGACCTTCGTATTCCCGATCAGACGTACATCATCCTGAAACTGTCCGATGTCGTTCGCTTTGGATATGATATCCTTCCTCAAACTGAAGTGTTACTCCTGTGTGGTTTGAGTCAGGGCTTTGGACTACCCTGCGTGGAAACCAATAGCCTTGCAGAAACTCCGTCTGATAATGGCCAGAAAAGCAGCTTTGTTGTTTATGAGACAGATTTCCCAGAATTGCACTGTTGTTCCGGATAGAGTTGGATCAGCACAATAGAAATGATGGCACAAGCAATTGGAATGAAACTGTTGTTGATCTTGAAGTTTTTGTCCTTTCTTTGTTCATTATTGCAGTTTATTTGTACGTAACTATTCACACATGCACATATATACATCCTGGAGAGAAGCCAACACAAAGTGCCTGAAGAAACCCTGAAGGTACTTTTATATTAAAGGAATATTCCGGGTTCAGTATAAGTGAAGCCAATTCCCAATGCGCTGTAAGTCCTTGTGGTGGCGTAGTGACTCGCCTCAATCCGGGTGGCGGAGGACGAATCTCAGTTGCCTCCACGTCTGAGAACCGTCAATCCGCGCATCTTATCACGTGACTCGTTGAGTGTGTTACCATGGAGACATAGCGCGTGTGGAGGCTTCACGCTATTCTCCGCGGCATCCACGCACAACTCGCCACACGCCCCACCGAGAGCGAGAACCACATTATAGCGACCATGAGGAGGTTACCCCACGTGACTCTACCCTCCCTAGCAACTGGCACAATTTGGTTACCCCATGTGACTCTACCCTCCCTAGCAACCGGACCAATTTGGTTACCCCATGTGACTCTACCCTCCCTAGCAACCGGCCCAATTTGGTTACCCCATGTGACTCTACCCTCCCTAGCAACCGGCCCAATTTGGTTACCCCATGTGACTCTACCCTCCCTAGCAACCGGCCCAATTTGGTGTTACCCCATGTGACTCTACCCTCCCTAGCAACCGGGCCAATTTGGTTACCCCATGTGACTCTACCCTCCCTAGCAACCGGGCCAATTTGGTTACCCCATGTGACTCTACCCTCCCTAGCAACCGGCCCAATTTGGTTACCCCATGTGACTCTACCCTCCCTAGCAACCGGCCCCATTTGGTTACCCCATGTGACTCTACCCTCCCTAGCAACCGGCCTAATTTGGTTACCCCATGTGAGTCTACCCTCCCTAGCAACCAGGCCAATTTGGTTACCCCATGTGACTCTACCCTCCCTAGCAACCGGCCCAATTTGGTTACCCCATGTGACTCTACCCTCCCTAGCAACCGGCCCAATTTGGTTACCCCATGTGACTCTACCCTCCCTAGCAACCGGCCCAATTTGGTTACCCCATGTGACTCTACCCTCCCTAGCAACCGGCCCAATTTGGTTACCCCATGTGACTCTACCCTCCCTAGCAACCGGGCCAATTTGGTTACCCCATGTGACTCTACCCTCCCTAGCAACCGGGCCAATTTGGTTACCCCATGTGACTCTACCCTCCCTAGCAACCGGCCCAATTTGGTTACCCCATGTGACTCTACCCTCCCTAGCAACCGGCCCAATTTGGTTACCCCATGTGACTCTACCCTCCCTAGCAACCGGCCTAATTTGGTTACCCCATGTGAGTCTACCCTCCCTAGCAACCAGGCAAATTTGGTTACCCCATGTGACTCTACCCTCCCTAGCAACCGGCCCAATTTGGTTACCCCATGTGACTCGTGTGTGCGTGTGCGTGCACCTGTGCGCGTGCACCTGTGCGCGTGCGTGTGCCCGTGTGTGCCTGTGTGCGTGCGTGTGCGTGCGTGTGTGTGTGCATGTTTGCGTGCGTGTTTGCGTGCGTGCGTGCGTGCGTGCGTGCGTGTGTGCGTGCGTGTGTGCGTGCGTGTGTGAGTGCGTGCGTGTGCGTGTGAGTGCGTGTGAGTGCATATGTGTGTGTGAGTGCATGTGTGTGTATATGTGTGTGTGTGAGTGCATGTGTGTGTGTATATGTGTGTGAGTGAGTGCATGTGTGTGTGTATATGTGTGTGTGTGAGTGCATGTGTGTGTGTATATGTGTGTGTGTGTATATGTGTGTGTGTGTGTGAGTGCATGTGTGTGTGTATATGTGTGTGTGTGTGTGTGTGTGTGTGTATGTGTGTGTGCGACAGAGCTTCGACTGAAGGGAACGAGACCTCAAGCACAACATTCGGTGTGACACCCCATACGGCCAAAATCAAGTTGTTCTGAACCGGTTAGTGAGAAGCCGACTTTAATAAATATTTTGGACCCATTTGTTGACTGCACAGCCTCATCACTGTCGCTCTCCGTGTGTCGTGTCTGGTTAGGATACAGTGTAACAGTAAGTGCTTAAATTGCCCCCATTGACTTCCATTATAAGTGTCTCACTGGAACACATTTGTTGTTTTTTTTAATGGAGGAACGAGTTGAAATGAATCTGTGTGTTGAGCTTCACTTATATTGAACCCGGAACATTCCTTTTAATGTCAATTTTTTAATATATGTTTGTTTATACCTGGCCAACTGCTTAATCACTGCTGCATTATATTTTTGTGCATATGTGTGTTGTGTTCTTACAAATGTCATTTATGTTTTGGATGTCAGCATGAGAAATACACCAGTCAGCTTCAGTCGAGTCATGAGACGCTGGAAACCAAGAAACACGGACGCACAGACGAGAGACGGCGAAACACAGACATATCGCCCATTAAACCGGACAAAACGGAGCACAACAAAATCACAGGTAACAAACAGACCATAATAAACACTTAATAAAGTCAGAAATCACCCTTTTACTTTCTTTGTATTGACGCTGACTATCACCCCTGGAGTCGTGAGTTTGAATCCAGGGTGTGCCGAGTGACTCCAGTCAGGTCTCCTTAGCAACCAAATTGGCCTGGTTGCTAGGGAGGGAAGAGTCACATGGGGTAACCATATTGGTACGGTTGCTAGGGAGGGTAGAGTCACATGGGATAACCATATTAGCCCGGTTGCCAAGGAGGGTAGAGTCACATGGGGTAACCAAATTGACACGGTTGCTAAGGAGGGTAGAGTCACATGGGGTAACCAAATTGGCCCGGTTGCTAGGGAGGGTAGAGTCACATGGGGTAACCAAATTGGCCCGGTTGCTAGGGAGGGTAGAGTCACATGGGGTAACCAAATTGGCCCGGTTGCTAGGGAGGGTAGAGTCACATGGGGTAACCAAATTGGCCCGGTTGCTAAGGAGGGTAGAGTCACATGGGGTAACCAAATTTTCCCGCGTTGCTAGGGAGGGTAGAGTCACATGGGGTAACCATATTGGCCTGGTTGCTAGGGAGGATAGAGTCACATGGGGTAACCAAATTGGCCCGGTTGCTAGGGAGGGTAGAGTCACATGGGGTAACCAAATTGGCCCGGTTGCTAGGGAGGGTAGAGTTACATGGGGTAACCAAATTGGCCCGGTTGCTAGGGAGGGTAGAATCACATGGGGTAACCAAATTGGCCCGGTTGCTAGGGAGGGTAGAGTCACATGGGGGTAACCAAATTGGCCCGGTTGCTAAGGAGGGTAGAGTCACATGGGGTAACCAAATTGGCCCGGTTGCTAGGGAGGGTAGAGTCACATGGGGTAACCAAATTGGCCCGGTTGCTAGGGAGGGTAGAGTCACATGGGGTAACCAAATTGGCCCGGTTGCTAGGGAGGGTAGAGTCACATGGGGTAACCTCCTCGTGGTGGTGATTAGTGGTTCTCTCAATGGGGCGTGTGGTGAGTTGTGTGTGGATCGTGGAGAGTAGCATGAGTCTCCACATGCTGTGAGTCTCCGCGGTGTCATGCACGAGACCACTTGATCAGATGCACAGATTGGCGGTCTCAGAAGCGGAGGCAACTTAGACTTGTCCTCCGCCACCCGGATTGAGGCGAGTAACCGCGCCACCACGAGTACCTACTAAGTAGTGGGAATTGGGCGTTCCAACATTGGGAGAAAAGGGGATAAAAATACAAAAAAATACAGAAAAATATATGCAGTATGTACTCGCGATTGCCAAATATAGACACCAAGTTAAGGTTGGGAAAGGAGGAGGCGGGAAATGGCTGGTAGGAACTTAAAGACATCGCGACAGGCCTATCGGCCACCTGTCGCATAGAGACGCTTCACTCCATCCCACCTGAGTCAACTTTCCTGAACATTTCATCGACACTGAACTAAACCCAAAACTTACCTAAAACTTTATCAGTGTTCTTTTGCGGCATTATCTCCTTCTGGATAATCCAAGTCTAGTGTCAAGACCTTCTCTCCGTGTAGAAGAGTTCAGACACAGACAGTCTGATCTGATGTGAGCGGAGGTGTTTAATCGGTTTCAGGTTGGCATTACCCGTCTAAACATGTGCCATGATGGGATTACTGTTAAACCCGCTTGTCCAAATGTTCTGTTTGAACTCGTGTTCTTGCACTGGAAAGGGATTCATGGAGAGGAGGCGGCGAGAACCGTCTCCAGTCGGCCTTTACCCCTCTCTGAGGCTTGATTAGTCTAATTAGGGGCCGGGTGGGTGGCATCACGACTCGGCGGCGCCCTGCCACCCTCTTACATTCCTCCCTCGTTCTCATACACCCCCCCCCCCTCTTTCCCTGGTGAGGGGCGTGCCTATCGCCCTGTCTGCCGGCAGGTCATCCCCGTCTACCTGGATGAGGGAGGGGACAAGGGGGGGGAACAAAAAAAATGTAGCACCCACACGCCGTAGCTTGGTCCTCGGCAGCGCCTCCCCGGACGGAACGGAGGCAGTCTTCCGGCCCCTGGAGGACGGAACGCCCCGCTGCGTTCTCGGGAAACAGAAGGGGTCTCCCCCGCCCCTGGCAGCGGTTCTCGCGCTCCAGGCAGTCGGCCAGGAGCTCCTCCTCCCTTCGCGGTCGGCGGACGTACGTCCACGCTCAGGCGGCCGTGCTCCTCAGTCCTCCGGCAGATGGCCGCGGCTGCTCCGTTGGGGTGGACGGTAGTGGCGAGGACTCAACTATGGCGCATCCCTCATCCTTCCCTGATTCGTCAAGCGCGTGTCTACAGAGGAAAACAATGGAATGCTATTTGACGAAGAAGCAACGTGGATGTAAACTATAGCAAGTTTAACACATGAACAGTATGATTTGGCTTTTGTCTTTCAGGCGTACCACTAAAATTCTGTAAGTTGCGCCTCTGTTTAGACTCAGAAAGTGTTCGATAAAATACATATGTGTGGCTCAATATGTGTTTGACAGCCTGTTACATTTTGCTTAATTAAAATTGCAGCGTGGAAGTAATTAATCCTGGTCTATATGTGTTGCATATTGATACACATTGGTCAAAATATATATACATTATGACACCAAGGCTGCTGATCATGTAACTTGTATTGTTCCCAGAACGTTTCTTTAACATCTCACTGTCTCCTCCTTTCATCTCTCTTTCTCTCATCACAGATCTGTCCATCTCCAGACCCACTCCTCTATACGGTCAGCCGTCCTGGTGGGGTGAAGCTGATAAAGATAATAAGCGTCAGCAATGTGATCAGAGCGGTTATGAGAATTACACAGGTGTGTGACTGTGACTTGCGGCCTGGTGTTTCATGAAACGCAAAAAAATGTGTATGGATCTCAGTGTTTCCCACAGGATTTTATGACTGTGGTGGGTGGACCGCTGACCCTGTAGGGGGGTCCTGGGGCATGCTCCCCCATAAGAGATTTTTGTAAATTTTAAAGTTAAATGCATCAATCTGGTGCACTCTGAGATCAAAATTAAGAGGCTAGATCTATGAAGAACTAATTTAAACAAACACATTGGTTGTAGGGGGGTCTGGGCAACCAAACTGGCCCAGTTGCTAGGGAGGGTAGAGTCACATGGGGTAACCAAATTGGCCCGGTTGCTAGGGAGGGTAGAGTCACATGGATTAACCAAATTGGCCCGGTTGCTAGGGAGGGTAGAGTCACATGGGGTAACCAAATTGGCCCGGTTGCTAGGGAGGGTAGAGTCACATGGGGTAACCAAATTGGCCCGGTTGCTAGGGAGGGTAGAGTCACATGGGGTAACCAAATTGGCCCGGTTGCTAGGGAGGGTAGAGTCACATGGGGTAACCAAATTGGCCCGGTTGCTAGGGAGGGTAGAGTCACATGGATTAACCAAATTGGCCCGGTTGCTAGGGAGGGTAGAGTCACATGGGGTAACAAAATTGTCCCGGTTGCTAGGGAGGGTAGAGTCACATGGGGTAACAAAATTGGCCCGGTTGCTACGGAGGGTAGAGTCACATGGGGTAACCAAATTGGCCCGGTTGCTAGGGAGGGTAGAGTCACATGGGGTAACCAAATTGGCCCGGTTGCTAGGGAGGGTAGAGTCACATGGGGTAACCAAATTGGCCCGGTTGCTAGGGAGGGTAGAGTCACATGGGGTAACCAAATTGGCCCGGTCGCTAGGGAGGGTAGAGTCACATGGGGTAACCAAATTGGCCCGGTCGCTAGGGAGGGTAGAGTCACATGGGGTAACCAAATTGACCCGGTCGCTAGGGAGGGTAAAGTCACATGGGGTAACCAAATTGACCCGGTTGCTAGGGAGGGTAGAGTCACATGGGGTAACCAAATTGGCCCGGTTGCTAGGGAGGGTAGAGTCACATGGGGTAACCTCCTCGTGGTCACTATAATGTGGTTCTCACTCTCGGTGGGGCGTGTGCTGAGTTGTGCGTGGATGCCACGGAGAATAGCGTGAAGCCTCCACATGTGCTATGTCTCCACGGTAACATGCTCAACAAGTCACGTGATATGATGTGCAGGTTGAGATTCATCCTCCGCCACCCGGATTGAGCCACTACGCCACCATGAGGACTTAGAGCGCATTGGGAATTGGGCATTTCAAATTTATTTGAAAAATTTCATTTTACAGGGCTGGACTGGTAATCTGGCATACTGGGTATTTTTCTGGTGGACCGACGCACTTTGGGGCCGATCAGACGCGGACTGGCCATTAGGTGAACAGAGCGGGCCGGTGGGTCGGCTGCGAAACAGGCCGAATGGGCCGCAATGAGCTAAAATGAGCCACTGTGTTATGCAGAACGGACGACAAAACAGCGCCACGATATGCAGAAAAGGACAGCGAACAGTCGTTCATCAATCAGCTAAGATAACTTCACTTTGCTTTATTCTCATTTTCTGCAGTGTGTGTTTTAGCGAAAGATGCCAGTCTCCATCTACTCTACTTAGCCTAATTAGGCTTCATGCGACGGCTCGTGTATATTGCGAGGGAGAGAGGCATCATGCATGGAGCAGGAAATGAAGCATGTTCAGCGCTTGAGAAAAAGATGAAATAGCGCTGAACGCCCCTGAGTGCATGTGGCGTGTACAGCTCCATTTTTTGACGCGCCGCTCACTAAAACTGTATAAACATTAAGATAGGACAACCGTTGTCATTATCTCGCGGTCTGGATGGAACCAAGCCGGGGTTCGGATTGAGAGATGCTTTGCCGAAGCAATGGAAATGAGAGAAATGTTAAAAAGCGGCGAACGATGATAACAACAAAGTCTGACGCAAAGTGTTCCCGACTGTCGGCAATAGGCCTATGTCACGAAAAAATTGAAGACCGGAAGTACGTCTTTTAGTAGGGATACGGCTCTTCCGGTTAGCTTTTTACAATGGCGGAGTCCGATAGATACCGCCGGACCAAATCTCTCACTTTAGCTTCCAGTAGCCTGATGGTTTCAGCAGCAGCAGGTTCATCAGGTTCGTGATTACCGGCGGCAGACTGCTCGTCCTCCTCCACCTCAGACTCAGCACCAGCCTGAACGCCCTCCGCTACTCCTAGGCGTGTTAACACGGTCAAAAACTGCCCGACGACGGGGCTGATTATCCCCCCAGTTATTCCAGGGAAACCGGGTTGGTATAGTATTGGCTTTAAGTCTATTCCGACCACATTCCAAGACGTAGATGCTCTCCTTTTCTAAATGCAAACTGCAAACGAAAGTGCTGCCCCGTAGAATACTAAAAGAAGGCCCCTCATCCCTCCTTATTAACCTAACCCAAGACTTGCGGAGTGTTTCGTCCTTCAGGAAAGCGTGAAAGCTGAGGTATAGCTGTCTACGTTCTGGTGCAGAGCAACCCGGTACACTACAACAACAGCTGCGGGTGTAGCCTGCCATTGTTGTTATAGCGCTAGCCGTTTGCTAGTAAGGTAAACGTTTCTATGGTAACAGCGAGTTGGACCAATCAGCAGACGTTGCTGCTACGCTTAGGATTGTGGGTAGTGTAGTTTTTTTTTCATAAGATCGTGGATAAAACATGTTTTTCTTAAAACAAGGTTGATTTCATACGAACTTATAGCTTCTACAGGAGCAAAAACCTTCGTTTCACAACCTCACAGCTCGCGGTCAGTCTACCTCAGATGGTTTAGACATTATGGCAGATAATCTAAATCCTTATCGAGAAATACTGTTGACCGGAAGTTCTGAATCCCTACTCCTGCGTTCCGGAAGCAGGAAGTGTGACATAGGCCTATTGCGACATTGTCTAAATTGTTTATTTTGTGTTGCATTTGCTACCGTGTGGTGCCCTGCAAAGTAGTCATTACTGTTGCACGTAGCGTTCACTGTCACCTCAATATTTGTATAGTTCAGTGAAATGACTACACAAGATTAAGATCCTCAAAGTGAACTGAGAACAGACTAATCCTCTTGTGTTTGGTGATCTCAAGCCTCTGGAATTCAGAGCTAAACTCCACGCTGGCATGAGCTTTAAAACATGTCACAGTCTTAGCTCCTAGCCTTGTGATGGATTAGCAGCGGCTTTAGCCGAGAGCCCCATGAGAATGTCATTGTGTTTTCACTGAGTTTTAAGTATCAAGTGTACTTTTTACAGAGATTAAAGTGTAACTCAAGCAACTTCACATTTGCTCCATTTCAGTATTTTACCTCCCAAACATTAGGTCTAACATTAGAGGGTGAATTTCGATGCTTTTATTAACGTGCCTGAAACGTAGAGTCTTAGCTCTTAACCCCGACACAACGGCAAGACATTTTTGTTAAACTTCTTGTTGCACCTGGTTAGGGTAAGATCTTAAAGACTTGGAGATACTAAGAAATCGTGAGTCACAGCTGGTGTGCGGTAAGCATTTGAGTAGTTCCACTTCTGTATGATGGAGTTGGCAAGCATCTTAATCCGTCTTTGTAATCGGTTTGCATTAACACTGATGTCTTATCACAGAAAGCCAAAAAGAAGACATCAAACGTGAGTTGACTGCCTCTCCAGATGACCTTCAAAATGGGCAGGACAAGTCCGGGTACTCTTACCGTAAGGAACCAAGCTACTTTGAGATCCCCACCAAGGAGATCCAGTCCAAGCCCAAAACTGCACTCCTGGATGTCCAGGAGATCCCAACAAAAGACACGGACCACAAACCTCCAGAAACGCCTCCGGTGGTGCAGGGCCACGCCTCCTTCACCATTGAGTTTGATGACCAAACACCTGGAAAGGTGAAGATCAAGGACCATGTCACGAAGTTCTCCATCCATCAACACAGGACGCCCAGCAACGAGTCTACGGCCACACCTCCAGAGGTGATGTCCGTGGAAAACAAAGTTGCTGATTGGTTGGTACAGAGCGATGCCAGTATGCGGAGGAGCCTAGATGGCCAGTCTGGCTCAGAGGAACTCTTAAAAAAGACCTTCAAAGGTAACAAACCAAAACTATACATTTGTATAGCTAGAAAAGAGCCATCTTGGGTTAAGTGTTGACCTGTTATGTGTGGTGTTTCTAGATGGACACCTTCATGAAGACGGTGATTTGGAGGATCCAGAAGAAACGCAAGAGTCAACGTCCCATTTAGTGCCACAAAAGATTGTTCCTCCACAACCCGTCACCCCTCCAGAGGCGGATGATTACCGTACTAACTACACACCAAAGTCCAAATACCAAGACCCGCAGCAAGCTTTTGTCATTGACTTTTTTGACGGGAGTCAACGGAAAAAGCGTTCTCAGTCTTTCACCAATAACGTGTCGTCTCCCGAACTTCAGAAAGCCCTCAAAAACAAGTTCGAGAAACGGAAAGGCCCAAACACATCTTCCGGGCATAATCCACCCACCCAACAGTTCACCATTCCCCTCAAAGCTTCTGATAGTCCTCAAAGGGCTGGAGCACTTCGACGGGAGAAGAGTGAAATCCGTATGAGTACCTCTGAAATTTCATCCCGCTCCGTGTCGAAACCATTCGGCAGCGTGGGCCGGAAGTCTAAACTGGCGCAGGACTTTGCGGCGGAGTTGCTCCGAGTGTCCAAAATTAGTTCTGCCTCCACGTTGGACTCAATCTCTAGTCGGTCCAACTCTACATGGGTGAAGACCCCTTCCTCTACATCTCATTCTCATACTCCTACTATGAATCAGACACTTTCCACCTCATATTCCCAACAGTCAAGACCTCAAAACCCTTCATCCATGCCCATGGATGACAACAGTAAAGAAGTCAAGACACTTGGCCCCAAGCAAGAAGAAGAAGAAGACCGTTTAAGTGATGCAGGTACCTATACCATTGAGACAGAGGGACCAGATAAAGAGGTGGTGGAGGCACGGAGCATGATCGACCAGGTACAGTCCCGTCAGATCAAATTGACTTGACATTCGACAGTAAACACACACAAGTTCCAAGTAACAATGTTTGGCCAAACTGACGAGGTACTGGCCAGTTTCCAGTTCTCTTATTGGGGCCATCAGTCACTTCCTGAGTATTTAATCACTTTTAAAACGTTGAATAATTCATCCAGTCATGCATCATACTAAGAGTTCCAGTTGGTTGGTACAAACACAAAAGCCTTACGTATTTATGCATGCTTTATCATTAACAGGTGTTTGGCGTTGGCGACCGAAGCCAAATCTTAGCGGCAGCAACATTTAAGCCTATAGTTGATCACAGCGAGGGCCATGATGGCCTTCTACTTAGTGAGAATAGCTCAGGTCCAAAACTAGGCCAATACCCGACAGACCCTAGTGACACAGCCAAGAGTCCTGGACAGGTAACCTCTCATCTGACTAATAATCGTTAGCATGCTCAAGTAGGGTCATCGGAATCACTCAGTCTGTCTTTCAATCACTCAATCACAGCAATCGGGTATATTTTCCTCTCTTAAGTTTCCTCTGGGATTTCATGTTGGTCTTTCTTGGGAAACCTCTCAAAGCTTTCTCTTGGCTCTTTCCTGCTTTTGGATGATTTCGGATGGACGATTTTAGTCATGAAAGGGGCTGTTCCTTTGTAAGGTTGAGATATTTTCATTTGGTATGCTTTTGAAATACGCTTTGTTTTTGTTATGCGTAGTAAGCCAGTACAATTTTAAAGAAATGTATAATGCACAGCATTAGGGGGATTAATCTAAAGGAGGAGGCGAGAACCGGCTTGACACAATAAATACTGAACTGAACCAAAAAGACAAACACACACAAAGGTGTCGGACAGCTGCTTGTATATCTCTCTCTCTTTGTCCCACTGCTGTCCCCCGTCGGCCTTTACCCCTCTCTGAGGGTTGATTAGCCTGATAAGGGGCCAGGTGGGTAGCATCATGACCCGGCCCCGCCCTCCACCCTGTTACATTCCTCCCTCGTTCTCTCAGGCCGGGGAGCCCCCGGCATGACGTACATCCCACCGCCCTTCCCTGGGGTGTGGCGTGCCTAACACCCCGTCTGCCAGCAGGTCATCCCCGTCTACCTGGATGAGGGAGGGGACAAAAAAAAATGTGGCACCTACACGCCGTAATGGCGATCATGCCAAATTAACAAAAACATTTGAAAAAAGAGAGGGAATGGCTAACACGGAGTGGCAGTGAGAGAGAGAGAGAGGAGAGGAAAAAAAACGTACCTGCCGGTTGTCCGATACGCCATAGCTTGGTCCCCGGCCAGTCCTCCACCCTCTAATGGACAACAGCCGTGCCTCCCCAGGTGGATCGGAGGCACACCTCCGGCCTCTGGTGGACGGAATGCCCCCGCCGCATTTTTGGTTGACGGTAGGGGTCTCGCCCGCCCCGGGCAGCGGTAACCCCTCCAGGCCGTTGATTGGGAGCCCCTCCACTTCCAGGTGTCCGGTCTCCTCCATCCTCCAGCGGATGGCGGCGGCTGCACCATTGGGGTGGATGGTAGTGGCGCATCCCCCCTCCTCCCCGGGTTTCGTTACCAGTGTAAAGGGATTAATGGATAGGAGGCGGCGAGAACCGGCTTGACAATATAAATCATATTTTAATGAAGAACTTAACCAAAAAGACAAACAAACACAGGTGTCGGACAGCTGCCCGTAAATCTCTCTCTCTGTCGCACTGCCATCTCCAGTCGGCCTTTACCCCTCTCTGAGGCTTCATTAGCCTAATTAGGGGCATCATGACCCGGCCCCGCCCTCCACCCTGTCACATGGAGGTTGCCGTGTTCTTAATGCAATAATATCTCCTGTCAGTGTTTTGAGCAGTTTAGGGCAGATCTAGGTTGATTATTCCATTTTCAAGACGAATATTACTTTAAAATCAGTACTGTAAAGTTTATTTTACAGCTACAGTGAAAATATCTCAACTTCACATATATTACTTTTAGATATTAACTGGAATGGACAAACCACGTTTGGTTTCAGTTGTTGGTTTCCTTCCACAGATACAGTCGAAGGCGACATTAACACATGGAGGCACTAGGTGGGTTTCTCGCTGGGCCAGTTTGGCTGAAAGCTATTCAGAATCTGTTCCTGCACCAGGACCGTATGATATCCCTCCACAGGTTGAGCTTTCCCCCGGAGGTATTGATGATTGTTTTGGTTTTTTTACTTTGCTAGCTTTTCTTTTATACCTTTGATAGCACATTGTGATTTGTGTATTGATTTGTCCTGTTCATCATGCCTTTAAGCTGGTGGAAATATCATCCACCAAATTATGCTTAACCAAGATGCCGACTGCTCAGAAGGCCAAAGCAGCAGAACAAGACGAGTTCTGCCTCCGGTTCCCTTGAAGGAGAAGATTGAGACAACACCACCACCACCCGCAATACTCTTAAAAATGGATCCTTACCTCTCTGGTTGCGAGAGGGATTTTCAAGTTCAGAAGCAGAAGTGGGATCCCCAGAAACTATGTGTCCAAGATGATCTTGACCCTGACAGCCTGAGCGATGCCAGTAAGTCTGATGATAGCTCAGTTGTGGAGCAGAGTAGGAAAACTTCCGGCAGAACCGAGAAGATGTGGAACCAGTCTCCAAAGGCTCTGCCTAAGCAAGAGGAGGTGCCGACCTCTGGTGTGGCCAAGACCGAGAAAGACCAGGATTCGCCTCCCAAATTCTCTACAGCTACTGTAATGAGACAATATGCCAAGCTCAGCAACTACTCCCCACCCAGCATTGATCAAAACAAGATTGCTTCTCATAGTATAGACAATTCCATTTCTCTTATCAGACAGGAAAGTTATACCAAAGAATGTTCCAGCGACAATGACCAGTTGTCCAGATTGCCCCATGTGTCTAGTCCACCCTCTAGCAGGGACCGAGAGGCTGTAGGAGCTTTTAAAGATGTAAAGAGTCAAGACACTCAGTCTTGCCTCAAACACACCGAGGACATTCTTGCTGCTCTGGAGGCCAAACTTCTGAAGCAAGACACTGTCCACTCCCGTCTGGGGGACTCGGCCTCTGGAGAATCAGATGTAGACACCTCCAGTACAGCCAGTGGCAAAAATGCTCAAAATTCTGTGCCCAGGAAGCCATTGGTCCTCAAAGGTCTCTTAAGAGATAAAACCGCTTCCAGTCAGTTTACAAGAGAACTTAAGACTTCTGGTGATCCAGAAAAGAGCCAGTCCTGTGTAAAGGACCACAATGGTCAGGTAGAGCCAAGCAAATGTTTTCAGCTCCGTCGCAGCCTTAGTTCTCTGGACTCTGGACCTCAGAGTTCCACAACACGCAATTGGGCTGATGCAGTCTCCGACCAGGAATCAAGCTCCCGACCTTATACGAAGTACACGGTTCCCCTTCAGAGGGACAACTCGAGCAAGTCCAAAAGCACATTAAAACAAGGACTTTCTCGTTCCAGTAGCCTCTCCGCTCCAAGACCCACAAGGACTTCGGTCCTACGCCGGGCCCGATTGAGCGAAGCCTCGGACAATGAAGGCACAGAAACCGGCCGCATGTCTCAAAACTCAGACGGCAACCCCTCTTCGAACAAAGCCACTCAGGAGAGCAAGAAGCTCTCGCGGCTGGACATTTTAGCACTACCCAGGAAAAGGACAAGCTCCTTCAACACACCCAGTGACACGGAGTCCTCCACAAGCCGGACAGGCTTTTCAAACCGCAGTACAGAGTCGGGAAGCTCCGTGCGGAAAGCTTCAGTGCCGGACCCCAAGACCCTTCCGCGCAAGGCTTCAGGGGCCACAAACAGACAACCAATCATCTGTGGACCCTCTAGCAGTGCCAAGTACACCAGCAGCACTGCCAGTGAGTATGGCAATTTCTAAAATGATGATATTCGCAATGATTATTTTGGCTTTCCACACATTTATCAGAGCGATGAGCTTCCGAAAGGAAAAGTACATGGTGATGTTTCGGGATATAGTTATACCCAGTTTTCACTCATTGACTCAGTGTTGAATGTGCTTTGGTTTGTATTGCACTGGGCCAATGACCATCTTTAACTAACAAGAGACTAAGTCTAATTAGTCCCCAATTTTACTAATATTTTACGTTTTAGCTAACTAGGAAAATCAAGGAAATTTAATGGAACTTTTACTAAGGGGATTAGCAATCATATTGATGACTTGGTGGGCAACTGGAAACCCATTCATGAATAGGAAGAGGTAGCTGGTTTTTCGGTGTCTTCTCATCTCTTTCTGTATTTCCTCCTTTTCCTGCTTTTTGTTTCTGTCCCGTCCTCTGATGACATGGTGTGCCAAACACGGCTCATTCCTGAATCCCTGGGCCAAGGCTCCGGGAGGCGTCAGAAGGGTTCAGACTACACCTCCACCTCAGAGGATGAGTACGAGTTTATCCATAGTACCCCTAAACATGAACACTCCCATCATTCAGGTGCCCAGCAGACCTCCCGAATCCACCCACCAGGTCTGGTGCGAACGGGACCCAGACTGAGAGACTCCGACGGCGAGGGACAGGAAAGCAGTGCATTCCAGAACTGGACGTCTCATAGTGCTGAGATCGCAAGGTGGGAAACGCAACAAATCGAATTTGTATCTTATTAACACTGATTGATTTGACTTTAATGGCATTTAATGGCACTAAAATTTATGTTTTGGTAGATTGAGTCAAGTCTTGGCTAAAGATTTGGCTATTCTGGCTCAAGAGATTCACGATGTTGCTGGAGACACTGAATCTCAGAGTGCTTCTGCGGATAGTATGGGACCAACGTTATCTACCCATGAAGAGGTACTCTTTCCATCATACTAAAGGCTAGGGTGTACTTACATTTATGCATTTGGCAGATGCTTTTATCCAAAGTGACTTACAGTGCACTTATTACAGGGACAATCCCCCCCAGAGCAACCTGGAGTTAAGTGTCTTACTCAAGGACACAATGGTGGTGGCTGTGGGGATCGAACCAGCAACCTCCTGATTACAAGTTATGTGCTTTAGCCCACTACGCCACCACCACTCTACACTTTTATCCAAAGTGACTTACAGTGCACTTATTACAGGGACAGTCCCCCCCGGAGCAACCTGGAGTTAAGTGTCTTGCTCAAGGACACAATGGTGGTGGCTGTGGGGATCGAACCGGCAACCTTCTGATTACCAGTTATGTGCTTTAGCCCACTATGCCACCACCACTACACACTTTTATCCAAAGTGACTTACAGTGCACTTATTATAGGGACAATCCCCCTGGAGCAACCTGGAGTTAAGTGTCTTACTCAAGGACACAATGGTGGTGGCTGTGGGGATCGAACCGGCAACCTTCTGATTACCAGTTATGTGCTTTAGCCCACTATGCCACCACCACTACACACTTTTATCCAAAGTGACTTACAGTGCACTTATTATAGGGACAATCCCCCTGGAGCAACCTGGAGTTAAGTGTCTTACTCAAGGACACAATGGTGGTGGCTGTGGGGATCGAACCGGCAACCTTCTGATTACCAATTATGTGTTTTAGCCCACTCCGCCGCCACCTCCACGACTCCGTCTTTGCGTGTACCATTACGTCTTGTGCACAGTAGATTACGCTAGCCTTCCAATGTATTTACTTTTGACCGTAAGCCCATTCGGACTTGTTTGGCGCATGCACGCTACGACTGCTTTGGGATACTTCTCAGTGCAGTCAAAGCCAGACACATGTGCAGACGATACACAGATGTGGACTGTCCACAAGTCTAGAAAATCTGGGCTGCATTTGGACAGCATGTCCGTACTGTGCAGGTGACAACATTTGCACGAGATGTAGCTGCAGGCAGAAAGCTGATGCGTTAAAACAACTGATGTTTTGTGGAGTTTTGAAATGATGTGTTTTATGTGTATGGCTTCCTTCACATATAAATGCCTGTTTTAAACTGTCTTGGGCATCAGATTCCAGAGGCTAGTCTGAATTTCCAGAAAGAATCTCCAGGCCTGGTTGAAGAATCTGAACAGACCTTTAGAGATGAAGACATCAAACAGCAGACTCTCACACAAGATGAGGTAGAAATGCTTATTTTCATGTAGTATGTTAATCTGTTGTTGCGCACTCCCTATTCGAGCACAAACCATGAAAATGACCTGAACTGAAATGGTTGTATTTACGGGACACTTTGGAGTTTGGACACAGTTGTGGTATATTTTGAAAGAGACACTTTGGACTTTATTTCACAAGTTTCATAATTAATATTTGTTGTTATTTTTTAAAGTTAGAGAAGCTGAAGTTTATATTAATGGAAATATTTTGTGCTGAACATGTTTTTATAATGTAAATAAATAATAATAAAAGTGTCAAGACAACCCAGAAATACAATGTTCTCAAAGTCACGAGTCTAAAGAAGTGACGTTTCAAATCTGAAGATGATGGAATAATAAATGAGGTTTCTGCAGCTTTAAATCTCTGTAAAATCTCTGGAAGTGTTCAGAGTCAAATTAAGGCTCCGCCTCTCAAGACGACACTAAATCTGACCGCACTGCTCGACTATTATGAATAAAACTACGTCACATTTTTATAAATAGACTTTGGAGACGGCTGGTTTTGTTTATGAGACTCTAATATATAAGATCATATACAGTTTTACAACATGAATGCTGCTCAGATCGCAGTTTGATGAAGAACGATGATGAAGGCGAGATCTCATGTAAACAATGGAGAATATATCAATATTTCTCACATTTATCACTTTTATGGACAAAAAGTGCGATTGGATTCATTGATCAATGAACGCTTGTCATGGACGATTGACTCAAGTGTGTTGAACTGGATTCATCTGGCGATCGTGTTTTCATAATAAAAGTCCCGTTTTGATATCGCGTGTTTTCATAATAAAAGTCCCGTTTTGAGATCGCGTGTTTTCATAATAAAAGTCCCGTTTTGAGATCGCGTGTTTTCATAATAAAAGTCCCGCTTTGATATTGCGTGTTTAAATAATAAAAGTCCCGTTTTGATATTGCGTGTTTAAATAATAATAGTCCCGTTTTGATATTGTGTGTTTAAATAGTAAAAGTCCCGTTTTGACGTTGCGTGTTTTCATATTAAAAGTACCCTTTTGATATCGTGAGTTTTCATAATAAAAGTCCCGTTTTGATATTGCTTGTTTCATAATAAAAGTCCCGTTTTGATATCGCGTGTTTTCATAATTAAAGTCCCGTTTTGATATTGCGTGTTTCATAATAAAAGTTCCGTTTTGATGTTGCGTGTTTTCATAATTAAAGTCCCGTTTTGATATTGCGCGGTTTCATAATAAAAGTCCCGTTTTGATGTTGCGCGTTTTCATAATAAAACTCCCGTTTTGATATCGCGTGTTTTCATAATAAAAGTCCTGTTTTGATATTGCATGTTTTCATAATAAAAGTCCCGTTTTGATATTGCGTGTTTTCATAATAAAAGTCCCGTTTTGATATTGCGTGTTTTCATAATAAAAGTCCCGTTTTGATATTGCGTGTTTTCATAATAAAAGTCCCGTTTTGATATTGCGTGTTTTCATTGGTACTCCTGCACAAATCACTCAATTGCTGTTTCTGGAGCATTGCTATCGTGAAACAGAGATCGGATATCAATGTTGAACCCTTAGAAATCATGTATCATTTGTAAACATTAATTACATTTATAGATGGTAAACTCTATATTAAATGTAAGCAGAGTGACGTCACCACCGCGTGCGGGCGATTGCGCATCAACAGTGTAACTATCAGGGTTTGCAATTTTGGTAGTTGAACTTCAACTCTGTTCTTCTGATAGGTGACTTTGAACAGTGTGATGCTGACTCCCGTGTCGCAGCTTTCTCTCGCAATCCGTGAGAACACCGAACAGCTGACAGAGAAAATCAAGTGAGACTCGTTTGCTTTTCACAAGATGCTTTAGCTAACCTAACGTTTGGTAAAACAGTACACATCAGTACTCTCAGTTTTACTCATGTATTCCCACACGGATATCTAGTGTTCCTGCGTTCCATGATGTTATCCACCAGCGTTACCTGCTTGTAATATGTTGGTTTTGTTGTATGTTTTCAGGGCATTGTTCCATAATAAGACGGATGCTTTAAGAGACTTTGAAGCACGAATCAATGCAGCTGATGATTCGCCCCAACTAAAAACATCAAACAAGGTTTCTCAAATCAAATTGAATATTCAAGCTTATTAAATATTGATGCATCTGTCCTGCCAGTATAAAAAGAGTAATTTTGCATTAATCAATACAGTTGTTTTCTCTTCCATGTGTCTGATTGGTTGTCTTCAGGAAATTGCATCAATTCTCAGAGAACTCGGGAGAGTCCAGAAACAGCTAGAAGGTTTGTAGGTTATTCTCAGGTCTTTATCATAATGTAAATGCGTACTATTATCTGAAATGTGCTGCAGATGGTCGAATAAACGTCAGTAAACAAAACAATATGACCCATTTCCTCTCCAGTCATCAACACGATCATAGATCCTCGAGGAAATCCAGATCTCTGTAAGACTGTCCCCGCAGGAGGTTTATCTGCGGCTGGGATTCGGAGTTCAAGACCTGCGTCCCGGAGTTGGAGGGCTTCCGCACGAGGTGGTGGACCCTCAGCGAGCGCCCGACGGATGTTTAAAAGCTCAGATAGAGAAGGGTCTCTGGTGTGACGGCGGAGGGGTTTGGGACAAGACACAAGACATCATCACTTTGATATCGATTAATGCATTGCACATGAATCTAAACCTACGTGAAAATAAAGTGTAATAACTGTAAATACACTGGTGGTGATTACCTTTGTTACTTTTTTGATTGTTGTTATAGGCTATAAGGTACAATAATGACTATTTAAATCACTTTTTGTCTTTGATGTACACGTTAAGGATCATTAAAGAAATTATTTAAAGTTACTATTTGTCATTTTTTCAAGCAGTGTTTTAGAATAATTAATAAAATCCCAAAAGCAGTTTATTGTGCAACCAAAATCCCAGTAATAACTAGAGAAATTAAGATTTGGTACCTTTAATTATTAACAAGCCAAAAAAAGCACTAGGGACTCTTATTTTGAAATCACAAGAGTCTTGGCTCATTTATTATGCTCGGTATGTAATTATGTAACAAATGCTGCTTTATAAATCATATATTTTCAGCTCATAAATAGTTTTGTATGTATATACAGTATTTCACCCGATCAGATTTATTTATAAGTAATACAAAATATTAGGAAGAAATGTTAATAAATTATCGGCAAATATTGGGATTTTTTTCCGATAACAGATAGATCCAAAAAGCATCCGTCTGCCTCTAATTGTGTCCCTTACTGTGTCCCTACATTTGCAGCAGGATCAGAATGCTCATGTGAGCATTTGTTTTAAGGAAGTTGGTCATAGTTGTGTTTATGGTGAAATGAATCTGAAATGATAAATGAGAGCAATCAGGAGTTTCTGAGTGATGTCTTCCAACCTTCTGAAACATGCGTGGTATGAACAAATACCAACGCATTGAGTGAGGTTATGTAAAATGATGAGACATGCAATATACCAGAGCGACATGTTATAACAACAGCTTCCTGTGCACGGAGATCTGACTGCTTTAATTTCCTCTTTCTGTACCCTGTGTAGTGTTTGGTGTTACTATGGACATAATAAAGGATGAAATATAGAGGAATACTTTTTAACTACATTTTACAATGTCTAGATTGTGCTTGAGTCTAACTTCATTTTATGAACTAAACATTCTTTAAAATCTCTGGATCAGACTCGCCAAACATATCGATCGAGCTGTTGATGTTAAATAGTTTGTCAGGTGTGTAACAGTCGTTTCTGTGCAGTTCTTCTGTTTGCTTTCACATTTCATAAGCATTTTTAAAACTGACTTTTTGGTGCCCAAACCTTTGAGTTTGAACTCAGGGAATGCCAGAAACTGGGATTTGGAAGATCAAACTATATTATATTGTATATAAATATACGATATTATATCGATATTTAGGTCTGATACACTGTTATATCGATATTTAGGTCCGAGACTATTTTATATCAATATTTAGTTCCAATATGATATTATATCGATATTTAGGTCCGATATACTATTATATCGATATTTAGGTCCAATATGATATTATATCGATATTTAGGTCCGATACACTATTATATCGATATTTAGGTCCGATATACTATTATATCAATGTTAACGTTAGGTACAATATTATATCGATATTTAGGTCCAATATGATGATATATCGATATTTAGGTCCGATACACTATTATATCGATATTTAGGTCCGAGACTATTTTATATCGATATTTAGTTCCAATATGATATTATATCGATATTTAGGTCCGATACACTATTATATCGATATTTAGTTCCAATATGATATTATATCGATATTTAGGTCCGATACACTATTATATCGATATTTAGTTCCAATATGATATTATATCGATATTTAGGTCCGAGACTATTTTATATCGATATTTAGTTCCAATATGATATTATATCGATATTTAGGTCCGATACACTATTATATCGATATTTAGTTCCAATATGATATTATATCGATATTTAGGTCCGATACACTATTATATCGATATTTAGTTCCAATATGATATTATATCGATATTTAGGTCCGATACACTATTATATTGATATTTAGGTCCGAGACTATTTTATATCGATATTTAGATCCGAGATGATATTATATCGATATTTAGGTCCGAGACTATTTTATATCCATATTTAGTTCCAATATGGTATTATATCGATATTTAGGTCCGATACACTATTATATCGATATTTAGGTCCGATATACTATTATATCAATGTTAACGTTAGGTACAATATTATATCGATATTTAGGTCCAATATGATATTATATCGATATTTAGGTCCGATACACTATTATATCGATATTTAGGTCCGATATGATATTATATCGATATTTAGGTCCGATACACTATTATATCGATATTTAGGTCCGATATACTATTATGTCAATGTTAACGTTAGGTACAATATTATATCGATATTTAGGTCCGAGACTATTTTATATCGATATTTAGTTTCAATATGATATTTAGGTCCGATACACTATTATATCGATATTTAGGTCCGATATACTATTATATCAATGTTAACGTTAGGTACAATATTATATCGATATTTAGGTCCAATATGATATTATATCGATATTTAGGTCCGAGCCTATTTTATAATCAATATTTAGTTCCAATATGATATTATATCAATATTTAGGTCCAATACACTATTATATCGATATTTAGGTCCGATATACTATTATATCAATGTTAACGTTAGGTACAATATTATATTGATATTTAGTTCCAATATGATATTATATCAATATTTAGGTCCAATATGATATTATATCGATATTTAGGTCCGATATACTATTATATCGATATTTAGGTCCGATACGATATTATATAGAAATTTAGGTCCGATACGATATTATATCGATATTTCGGTCCGATACGATATTATATCGATATTTCGGTCCGATACACTATTATATAGATATTTCGGTCCGACACACTATTATATCGATATTTCGGTCCGATACACTGTTATAACGATATTTAGGTCCGACACACTGTTATATCGATATTTACGTCTGACACAATATTATATCGATATTTCAGTCCGACACACTATTATATAGAAATTTAGGTCCGACACACTATTATATCGATATTTAGGTCTGACACAATATTATATCGATATTTACGTCCGACACAATATTATATCGATATTTCGGTCCGATACACTATTATATAGAAATTTAGGTCCGACACAATATTATATCGATATTTACGTCTGACACAATATTATATCGATATTTCGGTCCGATACACTATTATATAAAAATTTAGGTCCGACACACTATTATATCGATATTTAGGTCCGATATGATATTATATCGATATTTAGGTCCGACACACTATTATATCGATATTTAGGTCCGATACGATATTATATAGAAATTTAGGTCCGACACACTATTATATCAATATTTAGGTCCGATACACTATTATATCAATATGTAGGTCCGATACACTATTATATTGATATTTAGGACCGATACGATATTATTTCGATATTTACGTCCGACACACTATTATATCGATATTTAGGTCCGACACACTATTATATAGATATTTAGGTCTGATACACTATTATATCGATATTTAGGTCCGATACACTATTATATCGATATTTAGGTCAGATACGATATTATATCGATATTTAGGTCCAATACACTATTATATCGATATTTAGGTCCGATACACTATTATATCGATATTTAGGTCCGACACACTATTATATCGATATTTAGGTCAGATATGATATTATATCGATATTTAGGTCTGATACACTATTATATCGATATTTAGGTCCGACACACTATTATATCGATATTTAGGTCAGATATGATATTATATCGATATTTAGGTCCGATACACTATTATATCGATATTTAGGTCAGATACGATATTATATCGATATTTAGGTCCGACACACTATTATATCGATATTTAGGTCAGATACACTATTATATCGATATTTAGGTCCGATACACTATTATATCGATATTTACGTCCGACACACTATTATATTGATATTTAGGTCAGATATAATATTATATCGATATTTAGGTCAGATATGATATTATATCGATATTTACGTCCGATACACTCTTTTTTTTTTTTTATTTGTTCTGTTTGAATTATGTTTGAAATTAGAAATAAACAGGATAATAATGGGCTCATATAAGTAAATATGCTCTTCAATTTTTAAAAAGGGTGAAACAAACTTCCTGTAGATTTTGCTGTTGATGTTAACAACACAAATAATGTCACTTGATGCATGTCCTTGTACTTGTTACTATGCAACATAAACGGAAATGCGACCCAGGATACATTAAATACAGGTTACGTTTTTACTATGGCGGGTCACCACTTGATTTCCGATGTAAAATCTGGATCCTGAGTGAGTTAAAGGTACAGACAGGAGCGGTATGTGTTAATTATTAATAATCACAGGACATTACTTTAAAAGCCCACACAGCTGATGTTATTTTTCATTTAGCATGCTATGCTATCATGTAAACTAACATGCTTTAGTTACCTAACATGTTATAGTTACATGCTTTTTTTTATCATGTTTATAATTCAGTTTATTATTATAATTCGGTTAGCTTTCTTATTCTATTTATTTTATTTATTTTCAAAAGGGACTTTTTTTTTTACACACTTTTACT
Organism: Moxostoma hubbsi; assembly: GCA_032164185.1. NCBI lineage: Eukaryota > Metazoa > Chordata > Actinopteri > Cypriniformes > Catostomidae > Moxostoma > Moxostoma hubbsi. The sequence continues at coordinate 384,414 of JAVLUX010000023.1, forward strand.
TACACATAAGTTTCAATTATAATAAAGCGTTTCAATAAAAAAAAAAAAATAAGTATTTATGAGTACAAAAGGTGCCTAAACACTTTAAAACATGATTTATTGCGACAATTTCAATACCCAAAAGTATAACTGATTTCACCTTAAAGCTTAGCCTGTATTATATGATATTAACATTTTTGTTAAAACACCTCGGTTGATGTTACTAATGTTAAAATCATAATTTTTAGTAAGGGAGGGTGATTATGTGTACAGCTTGATAACGGCACCTTCTAAGGGACTGTTGTTCAATTCTTAGATCACTTTGGCAAAAACTTAATTTTTCCCATGACCAATGTGAAAAATGTGAAAAAATGCAAATAATAATATCGATATTTGCCGTGCAGATATCATGATGCTTTAACATATAGATATTTTTCCCACCTCTGCTCTGTATTGAATAGCATTACATCTGCATATCTAATTTGAGCATCTGACGTGTTGCAGCAGCAGTAAAAAAACAGAAATGAGAAGTGAATGAGGAACTAATGAGAACTATTTAAGAATGTTCCTTTTGTGTGTTTACTGTTGGGGAACGAATGCAGAAGACTCAAACACCTGCTGCCATCATGCCTGTGTAAGTTTACTCCAATGTATCATCTTACTGTTTGCTTTTATGTTGATTAATAACAAGAATAAACAACGTTCTATGCGTAGTTTCAGACTACAATCACTACAACATCATGTTGTTCTCTCTTTAGATCTTCACGATTAGAAGAGAATCTGCAGCTGACCTCTCCGTATAAGAGCTTGCACGATAACTATGTGTCCAATAAGCGAGTGAGTTTTGATTGTATATGAAGTATAGCTCATCTTTTCTTCTTTCAAGTATTGATCATTATTTCTCATCTTCTTTTTAGAGTTCAAAGTGGCCCATTACTGCTCTGTTGGGAGCTGGATGTTTGATTGTTTTAGGGGTTTTACTGGCCATCGCTGTAATAGAGAGATTAAAGAATGAAGATGAAATTAATGCAGCTCTGAATTCACATCCAACTGTGGCGTGCTATGATCAAACATCCTCTGATGAACAGAGCAGGTGAGAAACTTCAGTTTGGGCATTTCACTTCCCACAATAATTCTACATCAGTTTCGACATTTAAAGTGCTGATGATCTCTGGCCGGCTCTCTTTTAACAAAACGATTCAAAGTATCAGACTGTGTTTCATTGTAACTATGTTGTCTGCGTGGATACATTAGACTTCAGATTAGATTCAGTTTCATTTTCTGGACAATAAAACCACTTAATGCATGGTTCAGTCACTTACTCATGAATTCCCCTTTATAGTAAAATCCCTTTTCTAATCTGGTCAGGGCACATTGAAATGAAGTTTTCAAACGTACTTTCCATAGAATCCTTAGATATGCTTTATTAGGGCTGGGTATCGAGTTTGATACATTTTAGGCACCGACCGAATTGCCTCTAAACAGTGGTGGCGGCGTAGTGGGCTAAAGCACATAACTGGTCATCAGAAGGTTGCTGGTTCAATCCCCACAGCCACTACCATTGTGTGCTTGAGTAAGACACTTAACTCCAGGTTGCTCTGGGGGGATTGTCCCTGTAATAAGTGACTGTAAGTCGATTTATATAAAAGTGTCTGCCAAATGCATAAACGTAAACAACCTAGTATCAAAAAATGTCTTGTCGTTCAGTACCAAATTTCGATACCTAAGGGGTTAATCTCGTCTACGTCAGTGATAAGCATGTAGCACACTAGATGCCCAAATCTAAAAGTGTGTTTAGGCATCAAGGTATAACGCTAGTTTACGCCCAGAGACGCGGCTCACACGTGAGGCTGTAGTGTGTATGCTTCTCAAACCCCATACATGTGAAAGATCTGGAAAAGATCAAAAGTGTGGCTACATTTCACCAGGCTCGATGCCAACAGCGTGCGATGCAATATTTGCGACAAGATAATTGCTGCCAAGACCGGCAACACGACAAATCTGATGAAGCACTTGACAGTGCACGGAATAAACTTAAGAGCAGAAAGTTGCTCCGTCTTCGACTGCAAGAAAACAGAGACGATACAGTCATCCTCTCAGCATCCTGCCACAGAGCGTCCTTCATCATGCCCACCACACGAGTCCTCCTCCAAAACTACTGATGCGGCGCTATGACTGGGACTCCGACAGGTAAGGTTAACGTTTAGCAAACAAACCATCAAACAAAATTGGCTAACTTGTAATGGTACATGCTTGTGTACTTGTTCAATTGACGTTTCTGTGTGCGGCGACAAAGTCCTATAAACTGAGACCTACCTAACGTTAGATATTGTTTGGATGTATGGCTATAGATAGCTAGCTAAATCAATGCTAAAAATGCTTTATGGTTGACAGGAACTGATCACGTTTAACTCACATTAAACTAGTTATCTTGTTAAACCGTACTTATCCTTAGGGTTGTCTGAATTAACAGTTTAACGGTTTCCTCTTCACATTAATGTTATAGCCTCTGCCCCTGCCGACCCTGGCATGGCTCAGGAGAGTCTTTGAGTCTGTAAAAAAACTGAACAAATAAAACCAAAGTTTTTTTGAGGTAATGTTTGTAATCTTGTTAAAATGGATTTCATAATATTGGCATCGAAATTCTTTGAACGATACCCAGCCCTATGCTTTATTGAACTCAAATAATGTTGAATTGGATTTCATAATACACGTAGTTTTAGGAATGTTCAAATTGACCCAAACTCAGATCTGGTCTGCACTTTTATGTCTAATAGTATCATCCTGGTTGAGAGTATCCCTCGCTGTGTGGACTTTGGGAGCAACGGTACCTTTGGGAAAAATCTGTATGAAGCCTGGACGGATCTTCTGTCTTTAGCCACCAAACAGATCGATGTCGCATCCTTCTACTGGACTCTTACAGGCGAAGATATAAACGTCAACTCATCCACGGACAGACCTGTGAGTTTGTGTTTAAGCTTTTGCAATTATTCCTTGGATATAATGTTTTTAAACCTAAAGTCAAATAATTTCTTGTGCTTTTGTGTCACAGGGTCGAGATATATTAGAACGTTTTAAAGCGTTACCATCTCGAAATATATCAGTGCG
>JAVLUX010000023.1:395000-420000 GCA_032164185.1 Moxostoma hubbsi
TCTTGAGATCTCTTAGTTCAGATTTGCGCTCCATCAAGTGTTTTGAACGCAAGAATGTAACGCATGTTTGTGTTGTTCTGCTGAAGTGTTTCTTCACTGTATAAACTGTGTGTTACTCATACAGCTGAAGTGTCACTTACTGCCCCCTGGAGTAAACAGGTGGTACTGCAAGCATTTCTCAGGAATCTTCTTTATACGGGGGCATTGCGATTAATTGCATACATTTTTTTAGCACGTTATTTTTTATAAAATTAATCGCACTGAATTAACATGTTAAATCGACAGCCCTAATGTGTATATATATAGTTAATGTAGAAAAAAAAATATATAATAAATATATATATAAATATAGTTTACTGTTAAAACAAAAATATATAGTTAATGTAGAATATATATATATATATATTGTTCATGTAAAAAATACTGTAAAAAAAAGTATATATATATATATATATATATATATATATATATATAATGTAAAAAAAGAAATATATATATATTTAAATTTTTTACAGTATTTTCTTTACATTAACTATATTTTTTACAGTAAATTACATATATTGCATATATATATATATATATATATATATATATATATATATATATAGTTAATGTAAAAAAAAATATATATATATATACATATAGTTAATGTAAAATACATACTGTAAAAAAATAAACAAAAAAAATAAATATAGTTAATGTAAAGAAAATTGTTAATGTAAAAAAATACTGTAAAAAAATCTATTTTTTTAACAGTATTTTCTTTACAATAACTATATAAATTTTTTTACAGTAAACTCTCTCTATATATATATTGTTCATGTAAAAAACAAATATATATATATATATATATATATATATATATATATACATACAGTATATATATTATTTTTTATCGTATTTTTTTTACATTATATATATATATATATAATGCATTAACTTATGTTAACAAATACAACTTTTAAATGTCAAATTTGTTTGTAGGCTTATACACTACCGTTCAAAAGTTTGGGGTCACTTACTCATTCTTTATTTATTTATTTATTTCACATTTTAGAATAATAGTAGTCAGCAAAACTATGGAATAATAGAAATGGAAATGTGGGAATTATTTTGTGACCAAAAAAATCCAAAATAAATCCAAAACTATGTAATATTTTAGCATCTTCAAAGTAGTCACCCTTTGCCTAGATTTTGCAGACATGTACTCGTGACATTTTCTCAACCAACTTCTTGAGGAATCACCCCGGGATGCTTTTTAAACAGTATTGAAGGAGTTCCCATCTATGTTGGGCACTTATTGGCTTCTTTTCTTCATATTTTGATCCAAGTCATCCATTTCAAAAACTTTTTTTTTTTTTAGGAAATTTTAGATTTGTAATTAAATAAATGTATATGTTTTGGCAGAATAATATTTTGTCTACAAAGTTAATTTCAAACTTTTAAGCATACACCTTCAGATCAAAAGATTTTTAAGATCATGAGAAACATTTCAGACAAGTGACCCCAAACTTTTGAACGGTAGTGTATGTTAAAACGAACATTAACCAAGATTAATAAATGCTGTAAAATTCATTGTTAGTTCATGTTAACTAATGTAACCTTATTTTAAAGTGTTATATTGTATTCCCCAAGCATGCATTAAATTGATCAAGATGTACATTAAAGACATTTATAATGTTAAAATGACTGTTTCTACTTAAATAAAAGCTGTATTCATTTATCTTGAGTATCACATTATAAATAATCATTTCTTAATTCGATTTTATTAATTAAATGCATCTCTTTAAAAAACAAAACTGTCTTAGTGTTTAGAAGGGAAGTGTATTTCTATACATTATGGATCATTTGGGATTTTAAAAAGATTTATATTTTGGCCTACTTTACATTGAGTTAAATAAATAAATAAACAAAACAAAACAAAACAAATATCTTACACAATAAAGTAACTTTTGTAAATTGTCTGGTTGTAAATTAAATGTAGCCTATTATAGAACATTGATATTATTATCTGAATACATTTGTGATTTAAATTTGACCATGAGATTTCTTATTGTAAACAGCCTAAATGTTTTATATCAGATTATTTTACTGCTGTGAGTTTTGCACCAGGATCATTTGTGTAAACAAATGCTAATTTAAAAATGCATTTAATAAACAACAATCATTTGTATGCACCAATCTGTTTATTTTAATTCATCACATAATAGTTTATTTACTTTAACTGCACGTTTTTAAACTGCATCTGTTTATGTGTTTATATCTGACCTCGAATAAACTATCCGTTGGTGATCGTTGTTTTGTCTGTGCGTCATTTGTCCACAGCGTGTCTGACACACACTAAATAAAGTCTTTGTATCATGTAAATATTCGGTTTTATTTAGGCCTGTTAATATTATTATAATTTTTTATGAATTGTTAACATTATCTAAATTAAAAATGTGCTGTATTGAGATATTTGGTTAAATAAAATGCCCGGTCATCTGCGGTGACGTCATGTGACGCGACAGCGGGTGAGAGGTGAGAGGGGCGGAGCGCCACGTGTTCTTATAATCGCACTGTTAGCAGCCCATTCATCATTAAAGACATGGTGTTATTAGAGAACGACGCGGTAAGAACACTTTATCTCACATTGTCTGTGCTTATCCGTTATAAAGCTATATATACTGTGCAGTACATTCATGATTTGACTGTTTAATCGAGCGGTGTGGTGTTCAAACCTGTTAGCAAGCTAAAGCTTACAAATGGTCCACATTTTTGCACTTTTTAGTGATAATACCTCTTCATTTTTGGATCATATTAAAGTACAAAGTTTAATAATAATAACATTAATAATAATAACATCTTAAAACGTATTATTAATGTTAATCAGATTAGCAGTTAATTAGCGGCGGATAAACGTCATACAAATGAACAACATCTGTGCTACAGTGTTCATATTACTACCCAGACCCATAGAGGACAGGACAAGAATTTGTTCTGAAATAGTTTGTTACTATATCTGATCATGTCTATGGTTTCGTTTGCTGTCATGTAACACATTTTCAAAACAAATGATTTAATAGTTAATTTTACAGGCTATTTGATGATTTAAACCTACTTGGAATCCCCGCGATACACATTTACATGCATATTGTTTCTTAAATATGTTCCTGTACGTGCACAGAGACATATAACACTGTAAATTGCTAACAGCAAGGATTAGCCATTCCTCCATTTTTCCGTTACTGCAGGAACTGAGAGAGAGAAGGATCACGTGAGCTCTACGAGCTTCTCTCCTATTGGCTGTCGCTCCCGAAAGTCGCTTTTCATTTGCATAAAGTTCATTTGCATAAAGTTAAACGTTTCATTTTGTCTAATCAAATTCTAATCCCATCACGTTTAATTGGAGGTTACTATTTCAAAGAAACTACATTTGCGAACAAATCTATCAGAAATATGTTTGATAACATTTTATTCCTTTTTGTAGTTTATAAAAACTTGATATCACCGTTTTTCTCAAAAGAAACTATTTACAGGTTATGAACAAATTATTTAAAATTCCCATTAACCCCCAAAGCTAAGTATCCATTTCAACGATGTAAACACTGTTTATCTTTCCAGGGAATTTGTATGACAAAGATTTGGAATTGAAACTAGTAATTGTGTAATTTGTGACGAGATTGAAACTACTGAGCATTTATTTATATAGAGGCTTTATGGCTTGATGTTCATGAGTGGATTTACCCAAAGTATCTTTTCTTGAAGTCTTCTCTCATAAGGACATTCATTGTCTTTGGGCTTGTTATGAACAGCAACAAAGATGATTATGTGGTTAATAACGTCCTTATTTTGGGGGAAATTTAATATAAACAAATCTAAATATTTGAAAGAGAAACCCAGATTTTCTGTATTTCACAATGTGTTTCTTATACAAAGGCCCTTAAAATTATGAAAAGTAAAAATGCACAATTTTTTTTTTAAATAATTGAATATGATTTGGTAAACAAACCCTAGCTTTTTGTTTTTATTTATTTTAGTTGATCTTTTCCTACAATGCAATTTTGCACCTGATTTTGTAGTTATATTGCAATGATATATGATTGTTGCCATGCGGTTTGTTTATATTGTTCAATTAAAAAACAAAAAAAAACTGTCGCTGGACACGCCCACATCCTGTCGCCGGAAGTCGCCAGCTCTTTGCAATTTGAGTAACAAGTTTAAATAATATGAAATTGTTTACATATTTCAATACACTTTACAGCTGTTTATTTATTTTCCTTTTTGTTGTTGTTTTGTTTTAATATACCTCTTAGCTCTAGATGTAAAAGTTTTGTAAGCATTAATAAAAATAAAAAAACTGAATGAATGAGATGGTTTTATCAATAGAAGCGTGACGTTCCCTCGCGGTTAGGTCGCTAGTGGTGTGTATTGAGTCTAAACAGCACCGTTTCTTTACTATTATTATTATTATTGTTACTATTATTAAAATATTAGGATCACGTGAGCTCTACCATCATCTCGCTCTTCATTTGCATAAAGTTACACGTTTCTCAGCTTTGTCGCATCGCTGGACACGCCCACATCCGGTCGCTCGTGTTGCCGGAAGTCGCTAGCTCTCGTTGAAATTTTTATTTTTTATTATTCAACAGAAATCAGATACAAACATTTATGGCATAATTCAATAATCATACATATGTTCTCCGTGTTTATGCAGCATATGTAAAACAAACCACACAACAATAAAATAAATAAAATACAAAATAATAATGAAAAAAATTACCAAAAAAAAAACAAAAACATTTTAGCTCTCATTGAAAATGAATGGAATGAGGTCGATTTATCGCTGGCGGTGTGAACGCAGCTGCGCTCCCTCGCGGTAGAAGTGTTTATCCGATTAACCGGATAAAAAAGAAATTTTGATTTCCTGTATTTTATAAAAATCTATAATTTTAAAACGGTAATGATAAAGGGTATAAGGATTTGGTTTGATTTACATAACTGAATTCATGATTCTATACTCTCACAATCTTAAAGCCTGAATCATAATAATTATGTTTGAATTTATATTATTATTAAAACTTTCAGTACATATGCAAAACTGTTGCTTTCGTTACTTCTAAAACTTTGTTAGCAAAAAGTAGTGTTCTTAACCCTTTCAGACTCGGACACACAAATTATTTAAACAAAAAATTTATATATATATATATATATATATATATATATATATATATATATATATATATATATGTATATGTATATATATATATATATGAGGAAAAATCACAAAACACATTTTGGACAATCAAGGCATGAACATAACCTGTAAATAGTTTTAGAAGATATTTCTTTTTCTTTATTTGTTTAGAAACATTTCTGAGGGAGTGCCCAAACATATGTCCACTTAATATCATCAGAAATGTTGTTCCAATAAGAGATAATGGATGGAAATGAGGTTAATAAAATAAAGACGGATGTTGTAATTGGATTTCTGTACAGAGAAATAACGAGAACCGAAATCATTGAGCCACTGTAATTGTTTCTGAAGAGCGCACACACGTTTCCAAAGAGATGGCCTTGAAAACTGGATTCAATTCTGTCCTATAGACGGGAAATTGGCATCTCGAATTATAATCAGCTGAATAAATGACCATCATTATCAAACAGCTGTTCACCAACATCACTCCATTACTGAACCATTTTTCAAGAAACAAGGATTTCCTCTATGTATAATATCACAATTATTCCAAATTAAACAGTCGTGTGGTGAGATTATGCTTGTGAATAAGTCCCCATAATTGGAGTTTAATGGGACGTTTACTCATAGAATAATCGCACACCTCCTGATTATCGAGTATAGTGAGTTTTATTTTTCTAGTAATGTGCTGTAATAGGTTAATCTGTATCCATATAGTGACCTTTAACCTAGTTAAACTGGTATTTGTAGTTAAACTATAAACACAAAATTATGATTTTTATCACAGTTTTCCTGTATTACTAGGGCTGAAACGATTAGTAATAAATGACTAATAAATAAAAAATGGTCGACAAAATGTAGTTGTCGAATAGTCGTTTGATCTAATTTAATGTAACATGCAATAAGTGATTTTATCGAGTTGTTCCAGCCCTAGTTGCAATAAGTGTTGCTGTGTCTCGCGTTGAGCACGTTAGTCGTGCACTCCCTCGCGTTGAGCGAGCCAGTCGCGCGCTCCCTCGCGGTAGTAGCGTGGCTTTCCCTCGCGTTGAGCTAGTTAGTCGTACGGCCCCTCGCGGTAGTAGCAAGGCTTTCCCTCGCGTTGAGCTAGTTAGTCGTGTGCTCCCTCGCGTTGAGCTAGTTTATCGTGCGGCCCCTCGCGGTAGTAGCGTGGCTTTCCCTCGCGTTGAGCTAGTTAGTCGTACGCTCCCTCGCGTTGAGCTAGTTTGTTGCGCGGCCCCTCGTGGTAGTAGCGTGGCTTTCCCTCGCGTTGAGCTAGTTAGTCGTACGCTCCCTCGCGTTGAGCTAGTTAGTCGTACGCTCCCTCGCGTTGAGCTAGTTTGTCGTGCGGCCCCTCGCGGTAGTAGCGTGGCTTTCCCTCGCGTTGAGCTAGTTAGTCGTACGCTCCCTCGCGTTGAGCTAGTTTGTCGTGCGGCCCCTCATGGTAGTAGCGTGGCTTTCCCTTGCGCTGAGCTAGTCAGTCGTGCGCTCCCCCCGCGTTGAGCTAGTCAGTCGTGCGCTCCCTCACGGTAGTAGCGTGGCGTTCCCTCGCGTTGAGCTAGTTAGTCGTGCGCTCCCTCGCGTTGAGCTAGTTAGTCGTACGCTCCCTCGCGTTGAGCTAGTTAGTCGTACGCTCCCTCACGTTGAGCTAGTTTGTCGTGCGGCCCCTCATGGTAGTAGCTTGGCTTTCCCCCGCGCTGAGCTAGTCAGTCGTGCGCCCCCCCCGCGCTGAGCAGTCAGTCGTGCGCCCCCCCCGCGCTGAGCTAGTCAGTCGTGCGCTCCCCCCGCGCTGAGCTAGTCAGTCGTGCGCTCCCTCGCGTTGAGCTAGTCAGTCGTGCGCTCCCTCGTGGTAGTAGCGTGGCGTTCCCTCGTGTTGAGCTAGTTAGTCGTGCGCTCCCTTCCGTGAATGACGTTTAGAGGTATTTTTTAAAAGATTATTTTTCCCTCTTTATTGTTAGTTGTCATCACCTTGGCGTTTGCGTCGCGTGCCCAGCCACAGAACAGCATCTTGATCAGCCACAGAAGAGCCTCGAGTCATTGAAATAAGTTTGCGGACACTCGTTGACAATGTGCTGCATGGTTACTGGTTCCCACAGCTGCAGTTCTGGTTGGTGTCTTGCCCCCACATCGACCCTGTCCCGTCTGGAATCGGTTCAGTGTGGTTATCGTTAGCGAGCACGTTTAATACAAACTTAAGTCTGGACACAAGCAGAATAATCGGCTAAGAGCTGACGATTAATCGATGCAATAATCGCCGATTAATCGTTAGATTAATCGATTATCAAAATAATCGTTAGTTGCAGCCCTACTATAGTTTCACTACAAAATGTCATGAGTCAAATATGGTAACTTTATTCCGAGTGCACGCAAAATTATTTCGGAAGATATTCCCGCCCTGTCATCTAATAATGTACAATAATCCCTATATGTATTGTGCATTTATTTTTATGATCTGCTTGTGATTACGCATGTAATATGACATGAACCATGTAAATTAAAATGTTTATGTCCGTAATAATCCACTGTCTCTCTGCAGTTTCTCACTGAACTCACTCGGCTGTTCCAGAAATGCCGGAGCAGTGGCAGTGTGACCCTCACGTTAAAGAAATGTATGTTCATCTGTTATTGGAGTACTTTTGCACTCCTACATGCTCCAGATATATAAAGCCACGTGTTTGTGTTCTCATTCGATGAACGTTTGCACAATGCAGTTGCAGTTTGTAAGTGATGCTTTTAATGTGCAGATGATGGCAGGACAAAGCCGGTCCCAAGGAAAGGGCAAATGGAGACATTTGAACCGTCTGATAATAAATGTCTGATCCGAGCTTCAGACGGCAAGAAGAAAGTCAGCACGGTGGTGAGAATATTTCATCAAATCATTTTTGGATATATTTTTGGCCCTCCTAATGCAGTATAATTCACGGTGTAATTAAACCTGACGTAACTTCTCTTTCAGGTCAGCACCAAAGAAGTAATAAAATTTCAAATGGTAAGTTTTATTGCTCATTTGATGATGGTTTCCATAAACTCTCTTTATACACCATATAAAGCAGCTGGATCATGTTTTTGGCCATCGTTGTGTGAACTGTGTACAGATGCAGTACACTGGATTTTTTTTTATTTTATCCCCGTTTCTCCCAATTTGGAATTCCCAATTCCCACTACTTAGTAGGTCCTCGTGGTGACTCGCCTCAATCCGGGTGGTGGAGGACAAGACTCGGTCGCCTCCGTTTCTGAGACCGTTAATCCGCGCATCTCATCATGATCCCCCTGTGACCCTCCCTAGCAACCAGGCCAATTTGGTTGCTAAGGAGCCTCACGGCATGTGGAGACTCATGCTACGACCCTCCCTAGCAACCGACCAATTTGGTTGCTAAGGAGGCTCACAGCATGTGGAAGACTCATGCTACGACCCTCCCTAGCAACCGGCCAATTTGGTTGCTAACGAGGCTCGCAGCATGTGGAGACTCATGCTACGACCCTCTCTAGCAACTGGGCCAATTTGGTTGCTAAGGAGACTCGCAGCATGTGGAGACTCATGCTACGACCCTCCCTAGCAACCGGCCAATTTGGTTGCTAAGGAGGCTCGCAGCATGTGGAAGACTCATGCTACGACCCTCCCTAGCAACTGGGCCAATTTGGTTGCTAAGGAGACTCGCAGCATGTGGAGACTCATGCTACGACCCTCCCTAGCAACCGGGCCAATTTGGTTGCTAAGGAGCCTCGCAGCATGTGGAGACCATGCTACGACCCTCCCTAGCAACCGGGCCAATTTGGTTGCTAAGGAGACTCATGCTATGACCCTCCCTAGCAACCAGGCCAATTTGGTTGCTAAGGAGCCTCACAGCATGTGGAGACACATGCTACGACCCTCCCTAGCAACCGGGCCCATTTGGTTGCTAAGGAGCCTCATGCTACAACCCGTTACCTTGTTAGTCAGCGCCAATACTCACTGAGATACCCAGACCCCCAATTGTCACATTACTTTTGTTACTTTAGCTCAATTTCATCATTCAAGTTATACACTCAGCACTTTTTGACTAACAAGGTAATTACTGTAACTTTAATCAGATTACAGCTCAACACTGGTTAATATTAGTTATATTTTCATTAATTGTCATAATGCCATTTTTTTTTTTTTTATGAAATGTTCTCATGCATTATTAATAAATACAATCTTTATAGCCGTGTGTCACCAAAGGTTTAACTCGTCTCTTTTGATTGGCAGGCGTATTCGAACTTGTTGCGAGCGCACATGGACGGGTTGAAGAAGAAAGACAAAAAGAGTAAAAGCAAGAAAACTAAAGCCACGCAATGATGGAGAGAGACGGGTGCGTTTAATTCAACCCCTCCAGGACATCGAACGCCCACCTGTGCCACGCCACCGTCCCATCCGCTCTTCAGGGAACCTGGAGTGTGTGTGTGTGGCGCTCCGAAGCCGATTAGGAATGGCCAGAAAACCTGCCAACATTCCACGTCTACTTTTCCAAGACAGAGTCCAATCTACTTAACCATTTTATTTTTGTCAATCTAGCACTGGTGATTAAGCTAGCTTTTCCCCAAAACATTTGTTTGTGCTAATGGGACCATCACGAACAATCTTGTATATATGCCTTAAATTAACATCATGGAATAACATTCAAATGATTCGCTTTAGCAATGAAACAAACAGACTTTGTGTACAGTATGAAATAAATACACTATATACACCGCTAAGCCACAGAACATCGTCTATATGGGACGAGCGCCACGATTAAATGGCCGTGTTCCTCTTATCTGGTCGTTCTTTGCTGGACGTCGCCATGTGGTTGCGTTTGGTCCGCTCTTCTTCAAGATAACCGTCCTTCATGAGGCGAGTGACATACTGGAACAAACTCTGAAGACAAATTAATCAAAATACACAAGGACATCAATCAGTCAATCATGCAAAGTGTATTACTAATTCATTCTAAATAAATAAACCATTGGGTTTTCATGCTTTTAATTTGGTCGATAAATATTGGCGGCCAATCTCAGGATATCCTGACTCTACGCTCCCTAGCAACCGGGCCAATCTGGTTGCTTAGGAGACCTGACTGGAGTCACTTCAGCGCTTTATTGTTGAAACGCCAATTACATCACAGTAACGAGACACACCTCAGACCTCTGGAAGAAATGTTCAACTGGGTGATACTTCTAGAAAGCTCAATATCCCATAAACTACCTTCCACGCCTGTTCCAGTTCAGGTGTCCATTGGTCCTTCAAAATCGGCTGCACGGCACAAATGAACTCCGCTCCCACATACTGAAAGAGAACACACACACACACACACACACACACACACACACACCTGTCATGTCTCATTCAGTTGTGTGTTGAGTCTTTATGTGGCGGCACTGATGATAGTCCCCACCCACTGAAACCTTTTCTTGTGCATTTGTACCCGTCTGGTTTATGTGTTGTATATTTTCTATCATTCTTCAGTAAAGATTTGACTGGAATCACTGATATTGGATTTAAAACTTGCACTTGATTATCATTAACAGAATATTCTGGTTTCAAAGAGTTAAGCTCAATCGACAGCATAATGTTGATTACAACACACACACTCTCTCACACACACACACACACAAACAAACACTCTCACACACACACTCTCACACACACACACACTCTCTCACACACACACTCACACACACAAACAAACACTTTCTCACACACACACACAAACAAACACTTTCTCACACACACACACTCTCACACACACAAACAAACACTTTCTCACACACAAACAAACACTTTCTCACACACACTCACACACACACACAAACAAACACTTTCTCACACACGCGCACACACAAACAAACACTTTCTCACACACACACGCACACTTTCACACACACACTTTCTCACACGCACACACAAACAAACACTTTCTCACACACGCGCACACATAAACAAAACACACTCTCTCACACACGCGCACACACAAACAAAACACTCTCTCACACACGCGCACACACAAACACTTTCTCGCACACTTTCACACACACGCACACACACACAGACTCACAAACACACACACAGACTCACGCACACACAAACAAACACTTTCTCACACACACACGCACACTTTCACACAGACTCACACACACACACACACACACACACACACACACCCCTCATTTAAAAAATCAAGGTTACAGTGATTCACTTACAATGAAAACAAATGGGTCCAATTTTTGCAGGATGTGAAGCTTCTCATTTAATAAATGCACTTTTACGCTAGTTTTAGTGTTTAGGATGTTTTTTCGTGACCATGTTGTAAAATTTAATGTGACTTTATCGCACTACAATCATATTAACACGTCTTGTGTCTATACGTTTGAAACAGTATTTTAACGTTTACGATTGGCCTCATTCATCACGTCCACAGATTTCTGATTTTATTGCAATTTTATTAAAGGAGGGATCGGCCGAAATTATGTTGATGGTAATCCACATTATGGCACAAATGCTGGCGATTGAGTCACAACCTCAAACCTTCCTATCGGAGCCACACATCATCTTGTCTGAGCTCTTGTCATATCTAGACTGGACTACTGCAATGCTCTCCTGCAGGACTTCATGCATGTACAGTCATACCGTAGCAACTGATCCAGAACGTGACGGCCAGTTTGGCGTCTCTTCATCGATCGGCAGTGGCTGGCAATAGCTGATGACACAAAACCTGCTGGCTATAAAATAATGCATCCACGCAAATAACTGTTTTAATGGTACATACCCCATAATACTTGGGAGGCGCGTTGTAGCGGTAATGACTTCTGCCCAGTTCCAGTGCCAGCGTCTGTAGTCGCTCTAACTGATCGAGTCTCGCCACACTCTTTTCAATGAATGACATCACCCTGTACAACACAATCAATGTAAGAAGTACAACATGTGTCTATATGTCTGATAACTGTGCGCTAAACGTCACACTTATGCTTCGATTACATTTTATATTTACATTTATGCATTTGGCAGACGCTTTTATCCAAAGCGACTTACAGTGCACTTATTACAGGGACAATCCCCCCAGGAGCAACCTGGAGTTAAGTGTCTTACTCAAGGACACAATGGTGGGGATCAAACCAGCAACCTTCTGATGACAAGTTCAGTGCTTTAGCCCACTACACCACCACTCACTCACAGACACACACACAAAATTTGCTCATGCACACAATGGTGGTGGCTGTGGGGATCAAACCAGCAACCTCCTGATTACCAGTTATGTGCTTTAGCCCACTATGCCACCACCACTCTCAATATAACGAAGCTAAAGTGGTTGTCTTGAGAGAGCCCAAACCTTGAACCGGGACTGGAACTCGGGTCACCTTGTGCACCGCTTCGCACAGTAAGATTTACATTCATTGGTCAATTGGCCGATAAATATGGTGAATCCCTACAGATAATAAATACGGTGGCCGGTCAATCGGTGCAGATATTATTTGAATAAGATATTAATATAATAATTTATTTGGCACTTGTACAGTAACTATATAAAAGATAATCATTTAAATGTCCACTTAAAACATTTTCGGTATTTTTCTCAGGTCTTCATACACACACACACACACACACACACACACATATACATTATATATATATATATATATATATATATGTGACATATATTATAGAAGGGGGTCCCCACACAAGGCGATATATATTGGGGTCCTTGGCGTCAAAAAGTTTGGAAACCCCTGCACTAGTGGACAGTATTGCTCCACTAGAGGGTGCATTTCTCAGCCAATGTAAGTGTATGGGATTTTTTTACATTTTTTGATCATCATTTATACAAAAACCGTGAGTCGGATCAGATAGAAAAGATAGAGTGCCAAACTTCAGAAACGTCTAAAGGTCTGTGGCCAGTTTTGCGCTTGTAGCTTTAAAGCTCTATGAGAAGTAGCATTGAAAATTTTAGTCTCCGAAGAATAAGAATAAACTAGAAAATGTGAGTGGTGCTTGCCGTGGTAAAACTCGTCAAATAGCATTTTCTAACTTGTTGAAATAATGTGAGCACATTTTTAGCATGTTTTAGCACTTCGCTAGGCAATGCTAACATGTGCAAGCATGATGTTAGCACGTTTTTAGCATGTTTTAACACTGCACTAGGCGATGCTAGCATGTGTTAGCATGATGCTAGCACGTTTTTAACATGTTTTAGCACTTCGCTAGGCAATGCCAGCATATGTTAGCATGATGCTAGCACGTTTTTAGCATGTTTTAACACTTCGCTAGGCAATGCCAACATGTGTTAGCATGAAGCTAGCACGTTTTTAACATGTTTAACACTTCGCTAGGCGATGCCAACATGTGTTAGCATGAAGCTAGTACGTTTTTAGCATGTTTTAGCACTTCGCTAGGCGACGCCAACATGTGTTAACATGAAGCTAGCAAGTTTAGCATGTTTTAGCACTTCGCTAGGCGACGCCAACATGTGTTAACATGAAGCTAGCAAGTTTAGCATGTTTTAGCACTTCGCTAGGCGATGCCAACATGTGTTAACATGATGTTAACACGTTTTTAGCATGTTTTAGCACTTCGCTATGCGATGCCAACATATATTAGCATGAAGCTAGCACGTTTTTAGCACTTCGCTAGGCGATGCCAACATGTGTTAACATGAAGCTAGCAAGATTAGCATGTTTTAGCACTTTGCTAGGCGATGCCAACATATGTTAGCATGATGCTAGCACGTTTTTAGCATGTTTTAGGGTGTGGCTATGAAGATTTGTCATTACTTATTGGCTGCTTGATAATATAAATCCTCTGAGGGAGAGAGAGAGAGACGCAGGGCTGTCCCGATCGCTTAGAAAAGATATAGCACACCTCTCCTCAATGAGCCGCACGATTTGATGCCTCACTCAGGGGGCTGTGATAAAAGCTGCGGGAGGAGTAGCGCGCCAAACTTTGTGTGTATGCAAGAGAACACTAGTGATGCTTTGCCTTTGGCAATCACCACTAAATATGGCTCTCAAGCAACATAATTGCAATGGCATACAAACTTAATATTGTCTAATTTTATATACAGTAACTTGATCAAAAGTTGGGGTGGGGAGGGGGGGGGGGGGGGGGGGGGGTGTTGGTGAGTGCATGCCCGCGGGCAGGTCAGTGTGTTTGTGTATCTGCATCCTGTGGAGAAGCCCATGCAACCCGCAACCTTAATTACAAACACACACGTGGTCACATTCCCGTTGAGTCCCATGGCCGCGGTCACCGCGCTGCTCGAGAGCCACTTGAACTTTTGTGTCAGCATGAGAGCGGCGGTACACTCCTCGAATCCCGCTGGCACATCTGACAGCGAACCTCTGATTAAGTCCTGGATGAATTGCTCTTATGGGAATTTCATATGGAAACGGGGGGGAGGCTGCGTGCACTCATCAGCGGCACTAATGTATTGGATTAGTTTGGAGTGTGGGTGTGTTAGCAGATAGAAATAATCAACAATATCATGCTACAATTTTGGAGTGGCTCTTCACATACTGTAGCTAGCATTGGAAAGCTGTATTGAAAAATAGGCCATTTAGCCTAATTTACATGAGTTTCCATTAGTGCATCCATTACAAAAAAGTACAAGGTAGTACCCCCGTTTGTAAACCAATGGCCCCCTCTCTGCTAATGTGCTCTCAGCGCCCCCTGGGGGACAGTACCGTCCCCCCTACATTGTTTTTAATGAACATTTACAATCACTGTCTCTACCAGGGCTGGACTGGGAAGAGAAATCGGCCCGGGATTTTACACAGCAACTGGCCTAACCTTGTTGAGCGGGGGGTGTTCGCTGTCCAATCGTGGCACCGTTTTGTGGTCCGTTCTGCATAACGCGGCGGCTCATTTTAGCTCATCTCGGCCCGCATACAGCTGCTCGCCCATGGAATCCCATGCCACGGAGCTCCCGGCACACAGTTTTTGTGTTGATGTTGAGCGTTGGCGACTTTTACGCACTTTGTGCCTCCGCACTCGCGACCCCGTTCTGCAACTTTACGAGGTCTGCCACTTTGTGGCCGACTTGCTGTGGTTCCTAAACGCTTCCACTTCACAGTAATACCACTTACAGTTGATCGTGGAATATCTAGGGGGGAAGAAATTTCCCAAACTGACTTGTTGCAACAGTGGCATCCTATAACAGTACCATGCTCGAATTCAGTGAGCTCTTTAGAACGACCCATTCGGTCACAAATGTTTGTAAAGGCAGACTGCATGGCTAGGTGCTTGATTTTATACACCTGTGGCAATGGAACAGAAGGAAACACCTGAATTCAATGATTAAGAGGTGTGGCCCAATACTTTTGTCCATATAGTGTAGATATACTCTCATGGTACTCCAAGGTTCTTAAAATAATAACATGGAATATGTCCAACAAACAATGGAGTTACCATGGTATTATTTTGTTAGTCATTGAAATTGTTAGATATAGTGTCACAATCGCAATTCTGAGATAGTCAAAATTGTAAGATATAAAGTCGCAATTCCGAGATGTTAGTCACATTTCCGAGAGAGTCGCATTTCCGAGATGTTAAAGTCGCAATTCCGAGATGTTAAAGTCGCAATTCCGAGACATATAGTCGCAATTGTAAGATATAAAGTCGCAATTCCGAGATAGTCGCAATTTCGAGATGTTAAAGTTGCAATTCTGAGATAAAGTCGAAATTGTAAGATATAAAGTCGCAATTCCAAGATGTGAGTCGCAATTCTGAGATACACACAGACGTGACTGTGTGTGTGTGTGTGAATTCCAAGATATAAAGTCGCAATTCCGAGATGGTAAAGTTGCAATTCCGAGATGGTCACAATTCCGAGATGTTAAAGTCGCAATTCCGAGATATAAAGTCGCAATTGTGAGATATATAGTCACAATTCCAATATAGGTTGCAATTCTGAGGTAAAGTCGACATTGTGAGATATAAATAGGGAAGGGAAGAAATTTCCCGAACTGACTTGTTGCAACGGTAGCATCCTATTACAGTACCACGCTCGAATTCAGTGAGTTCATATAAAGTGTGTCAATTCCGAGCCGTTAAAGTCGGAATTCCAAGCCGTTAAAGTCGGAATTCCGAGATGTTGAAGTCGGAATTCTGAGATGGTTACGTGTGTGTATGTGAGTGTATTCAGAGATATAATGTCGCAATTCCGAGATGGTAAAGTTGCAATTCCGAGATGGTCGCAATTCCGAGATGTTAAATTCGGAATTCCGAGACGTTAAAGTCGAAATTGTAAGATATAAAGTCGCAATTCCGAGATATATATAGTCGCAATTCCGAGATATATATAGTCGCAATTCCGAGATATATAGTCACAATTCCGAGATGTTAAAGTCGCAATTCCAAGACATATAGTCGGAATTGTAAGATATAAAGTCGCAATTCCGAGATGTTAAAGTCGCAATTCCGAGATGTTAAAGTCGCAATTCCGAGATATATATATAGTCGCAATTCCGAGATGTTAAAGTTGCAATTCTGAGATAAAGTCGAAATTGTAAGATATAAAGTCGCAATTCCGAGATGTGAGTCGAAATTCTGAGATGCACACACACGTGACTGTGTGTGTGTGTGAATTCCAAGATATAAAGTCGCAATTCCGAGATGGTAAAGTTGCAATTCCGAGATGGTCGCAATTCCGAGATGTTAAAGTCGCAATTCCGAGATATAAAGTCGCAATTCCGAGATATATAGTCGCAATTCCAAGATAAAGTCGAAATTGTGAGATATAAATAGGGAAGGGAAGAAATTTCCCGAACTGACTTGTTGCAACGGTAGCATCCTATTACAGTACCATGCTCGAATTCAGTGAGTTCATATAAAGTGTCGCAATTCCGAGACGTTAAATTCGGAATTGCGAGACGTTAAAGTCGGAATTGTAAGATATAAAGTCGCAATTCCGAGATGTTAAAGTCGCAATTCCGAGATAGTCACGTGTGTGTGTGTGTGTGTGTGTGTGTGTGTGTGTGTGTGTGTGTGTGTGTGTGTGTGTGCGAGTGTGAATTCCGAGGTATAAGGTCGCAATTCCGAGATGTTATAGTCGCAATTCCGTTGAGAATAAAGTAGAAATTGTAACATATATCATGAATGAAACACCTGAATTCAATGATTAAGAGGTGTGGCCCAATACTTTTGTCCATATAGTGTAGATATACTCTCATGGTACTCCAAGGTTCTTAAAATAATAACATGGAATATGTCCAACAAACAATGGAGTTACCATGGTATTATTTTGTTACTCAGTTGAACATGGTCACTTTACATTCAGAACAATAGCAAAACCATCAGATTCAAAGCTCTCCGTCACGTCACGTATTGTGGCCGTCAGTCAGTGTCACGTCCCTTACTGAGCAACTATAATGACACACTAATGAGGGCTCAACAATCACTTGTGTCATGTGCTTTGCTCTCTACGGTGCTCAGTGATTCAATCATCCTGCTGTTCAAATGAAAGCAGAAGTTCCTGAAACAAAAGCTTTTCAAACATGTGCTGCAGTAGTTCATGTTTTTAATGAGCCGGGAGAGATGAATCCCTGCTTTAGAGTCCTACTGAAGCCGTTACATATTTATAAAAGGTCGAATTGATTTCATGAACACCAGAAATAATCAGCAGAGAGAATATGAATGACGGCATCCATCAAGCTCTGAAACGGACAGAAGAGCATCATAAAATATCAGAAATGACTTCTGCTCAATATTTGAGAAACAAACTGAAATTTCAGTCGTTGTTGATGTTGATGATGATGATGATGATGCTGCTGCTTTTTTGTGCGACCATCAGAGTTGGGCATTCGGTGCCATCATGACATTATGCGGGTCAGCATCGAGCGGGCAGGTGTTTGTACACTAGAATACTAACCGCAGGCCGTGGGCACGAAGCTCCCTGCTGGTGCGTAAACTCTCCAGATCCTCCACATCCCGAAACAGGAAGAAGACGTCTTTACACTCCGGATGAGTCTCAAACAACCTGTTGCCAAGACAACAGACATTCAGAAGGACAATTCAACAATAATGTTTGCATAAGCACAAATGCATCTCTTAAACGCTCTTAAAGAGTGGAAACACTCTGAAATCACATGTTGTGTTAGCTATAAACTGTTTTGGAGCAGCAACAATTACATTTGCTTTCTTGCCAAAGAGGTTTACAAGAGTTTCAAGTGTGTGATGGATCATTCAGCAGCTGTAGAGAATACACAGAAGTACTAAAACAAATCAAAGAATTGCCAAAAAGATTATGAAAAGGTTGCAAAGGACTAAAGTTAGCTACGATGGGAAGTGTTAGGTGAGATGGGGAAGTGTTAGCAGAGATGGGGAAGTGTTAGGTGAGATGGGGAAGTGTTAGCAGAGATGGGGAAGTGTTAGCAGAGATGGGGAAGTGTTAGGTGAGATGGGGAAGTGTTAGCAGAGATGGGGAAGTGTTAGGTGAGATGGGGAAGTGTTAGCAGAGATGGGGAAGTGTTAGGTGAGATGGGGAAGTGTTAGCAGAGATGGGGAAGTGTTAGGTGAGATGGGGAAGTGTTAGCAGAGATGGGGAAGTGTTAGGTGAGATGGGGAAGTGTTAGCAGAGATGGGGAAGTGTTAGGTGAGATGGGGAAGTGTTAGCAGAGATGGGGAAGTGTTAGCAGAGATGGGGAAGTGTTAGGTGAGATGGGGAAGTGTTAGCAGAGATGGGGAAGTGTTAGGTGAGATGGGGAAGTGTTAGCAGAGATGGGGAAGTGTTAGGTGAGATGGGGAAGTGTTAGCAGAGATGGGGAAGTGTTAGCTGAGATGGGGAAGTGTTAGCAGAGATGGGGAAGTGTTAGCTGAGATGGGGAAGTGTTAGCTGAGATGGGGAAGTGTTAGCAGAGATGGGGAAGTTTTAGCAGAGATGGGGAAGTGTTAGCAGAGATGGGGAAGTGTTAGCAGTGATGGGGAAGTGTTAGCAGAGATGGGGAAGTGTTAGCAGAGATGGGGAAGTGTTAGGTGAGATGGGGAAGTGTTAGCAGAGATGGGGAAGTGTTAGGTGAGATGGGGAAGTGTTAGGTGAGATGGGGAAGTGTTAGCAGAGATGGGGAAGTGTTAGGTGAGATGGGGAAGTGTTAGGTGAGATGGGGAAGTGTTAGCAGAGATGGGGAAGTGTTAACAGAGATGGGGAAGTGTTAGCAGAGATGGGGAAGTGTTAGGTGAGATGGGGAAGTGTTAGCAGAGATGGGAAGTGTTAACAGAGATGGGGAAGTGTTAGCAGAGATGGGGAAGTGTTAGGTGAGATGGGGAAGTGTTAGCAGAGATGGGAAGTGTTAGCAGAGATGGGGAAGTGTTAGGTGAGATGGGGAAGTGTTAGCAGAGATGGGGAAGTGTTAGGTGAGATGGGGAAGTGTTAGCAGAGATGGGGAAGTGTTAGCAGAGATGGGGAAGTGTTAGGTGAGATGGGGA
Organism: Moxostoma hubbsi; assembly: GCA_032164185.1. Taxonomy (NCBI): domain Eukaryota; kingdom Metazoa; phylum Chordata; class Actinopteri; order Cypriniformes; family Catostomidae; genus Moxostoma; species Moxostoma hubbsi. Next base: position 414,584 of record JAVLUX010000023.1, read on the forward strand.
AGTGTTAGCAGAGATGGGGAAGTGTTAGGTGAGATGGGGAAGTGTTAGCAGAGATGGGGAAGTGTTAGCAGAGATGGGGAAGTGTTAGGTGAGATGGGGAAGTGTTAGCAGAGATGGGGAAGTGTTAGGTGAGATGGGGAAGTGTTAGCAGAGATGGGGAAGTGTTAGGTGAGATGGGGAAGTGTTAGGTGAGATGGGGAAGTGTTAGCAGAGATGGGGAAGTGTTAGGTGAGATGGGGAAGTGTTAGCAGAGATGGGGAAGTGTTAGGTGAGATGGGGAAGTGTTAGCAGAGATGGGGAAGTGTTAGGTGAGATGGGGAAGTGTTAGGTGAGATGGGGAAGTGTTAGCAGAGATGGGGAAGTGTTAGGTGAGATGGGGAAGTGTTAGCTACGATGGGGAAGTGTTAGCAGAGATGGGGAAGTGTTAGGTGAGATGGGGAAGTGTTAGCAGAGATGGGGAAGTGTTAGCTACGATGGGGAAGTGTTAGCTACGATGGGGAAGTGTTAGCCAAGATGGGAAGTGTTAGGTAAATTTTGGTAAGGATTGTGAGATACTCCGATATAAAAACACATTTGCAATTTAAAAAAGTTGAAATTGTGATATGTAAATTTGCAGTTCCAAGATATAAAGATACAATTTTGATAAATACATTTGCAATATAAAAATCACATTTGCAAGTTATAAAGTTGCTATTATGAGAACTAGATTTGCAGTTGCAAGATATAAAGTAATAAATGTGAGATATAAAGTTCAATTAGCAAGAAATAGTCACAATTGCCAGATAAAGTCACAGTTCCAAGAAATAAAGTAGCAGTTGTGCGATAGTCGCAATAGTGAGATATTGTCACAAAATTCCGAGGTATAAAGTCGCAGTTCTGAGGTATAAAGTCGCAATTCTGAGGTATAAGTCGCAGTTCTGAGGTATAAAGTCGCAATTCTGAGGTATAAAGTCGCAGTTCTGAGGTATAAAGTCACAATTCTGAGGTATAAAGTCGCAGTTCTGAGGTATAAAGTCGCAGTTCTGAGGTAGAAAGTCACAGTTCTGAGGTATAAAGTCGCAGTTCTGAGGTATAAAGTCGCAGTTCTGAGGTAGAAAGTTGCAGTTCTGAGGTATAAAGTCGCAATTCTGAGGTATAAAGTCGCAGTTCTGAGGTATAAAGTCGCAGTTCTGAGGTATAAAGTCGCAATTCTGAGGTATAAAGTCGCAATTCTGAGGTATAAAATCACAATTCTGAGGTATAAAGTCGCAGTTCTGAGGTATAAAGTCGCAGTTCTGAGGTATAAAGTCGCAGTTCTGAGGTATAAAGTCGCAATTCTGAGGTATAAAGTCGCAATTCTGAGGTATAAAGTCGCAGTTCTGAGGTATAAAGTCGCAATTCTGAGGTATAAAGTCGCAGTTCTAAGGTATAAAGTCACAATTCTGAGGTATAAAGTCGCAGTTCTGAGGTATAAAGTCGCAGTTCTGAGGTATAAAGTCGCAGTTCTGAGGTATAAAGTCGCAATTCTGAGGTATAAAGTCGCAATTCTGAGGTATAAAGTCGCAGTTCTGAGGTATAAAGTCGCAATTCTGAGGTATAAAGTCGCAATTCTGAGGTATAAAGTCGCAATTCTGAGGTATAAAGTCGCAGTTCTGAGGTATAAAGTCGCAATTCTGAGGTATAAAGTCGCAGTTCTGAGGTATAAAGTCGCAATTCTGAGGTATAAAGTCGCAGTTCTAAGGTATAAAGTCACAATTCTGAGGTATAAAGTCGCAGTTCTGAGGTATAAAGTCGCAATTCTGAGGTATAAAGTCGCAGTTCTGAGGTATAAAGTCGCAATTCTGAGGTATAAAGTCGCAGTTCTGAGGTATAAAGTCGCAATTCTGAGGTATAAAGTCGCAGTTCTGAGGTATAAAGTCGCAATTCTGAGGTATAAAGTCGCAGTTCTAAGGTATAAAGTCACAATTCTGAGGTATAAAGTCGCAGTTCTGAGGTATAAAGTCGCAATTCTGAGGTATAAAGTCGCAGTTCTGAGGTATAAAGTCACAGTTCTGAGGTATAAAGTCGCAATTCTGAGGTATAAAGTCGCAGTTCTGAGGTATAAAGTCACAATTCTGAGGTATAAAGTCACAGTTCTGAGGTATAAAGTCGCAATTCTGAGGTATAAAGTCACAGTTCTGAGGTATAAAGTCACAGTTCTGAGGTATAAAGTCGCAGTTCTGAGGTATAAAGTCGCAGTTCTGAGGTATAAAGTCGCAATTCTGAGGTATAAAGTTACAGTTCTGAGGTATAAAGTCGCAGTTCTGAGGCATAAAGTCGCAATTCTGAGGTATAAAGTCGCAGTTCTGAGGTATAAAGTCGCAGTTCTGAGGTATAAAGTCACAATTCTGAGGTATAAAGTCGCAGTTCTGAGGTATAAAGTCGCAGTTCTGAGGTATAAAGTCGCAATTCTGAGGTATAAAGTCACAGTTCTGAGGTATAAAGTCGCAGTTCTGAGGTATAAAGTCAGTTCTGAGGTATAAAGTCGCAGTTCTGAGGTATAAAGTCGCAATTCTGAGGTATAAAGTCACAGTTCTGAGGTATAAAGTCACAGTTCTGAGGTATAAAGTCGCAGTTCTGAGGTATAAAGTCACAGTTCTGAGGTATAAAGTCGCAGTTCTGAGGTATAAAGTCGCAATTCTGAGGTATAAAGTCGCAATTCTGAGGTATAAAGTCGCAATTCTGAGGTATAAAGTCGCAGTTCTGAGGTATAAAGTCAGTTCTGAGGTATAAAGTCGCAGTTCTGAGGTATAAAGTCACAGTTCTGAGGTATAAAGTCACAGTTCTGAGGTATAAAGTCGCAATTCTGAGGTATAAAGTCACAGTTCTGAGGTATAAAGTCACAATTCTGAGGTATAAAGTCACAATTCTGAGGTATAAAGTCGCAATTCTGAGGTATAAAGTCGCAGTTCTGAGGTATAAAGTCAGTTCTGAGGTATAAAGTCGCAGTTCTGAGGTATAAAGTCGCAATTCTGAGGTATAAAGTCACAGTTCTGAGGTATAAAGTCGCAGTTCTGAGGTATAAAGTCAGTTCTGAGGTATAAAGTCGCAGTTCTGAGGTATAAAGTCACAGTTCTGAGGTATAAAGTCACAGTTCTGAGGTATAAAGTCGCAATTCTGAGGTATAAAGTCACAGTTCTGAGGTATAAAGTCACAATTCTGAGGTATAAAGTCACAATTCTGAGGTATAAAGTCGCAGTTCTGAGGTATAAAGTCGCAATTCTGAGGTATAAAGTCAGTTCTGAGGTATAAAGTCGCAGTTCTGAGGTATAAAGTCGCAGTTCTGAGGTATAAAGTCGCAATTCTGAGGTATAAAGTCACAGTTCTGAGGTATAAAGTCACAGTTCTGAGGTATAAAGTCGCAATTCTGAGGTATAAAGTCGCAGTTCTGAGGTATAAAGTCACAGTTCTGAGGTATAAAGTCGCAGTTCTGAGGTATAAAGTCGCAATTCTGAGGTATAAAGTCACAGTTCTGAGGTATAAAGTCGCAGTTCTGAGGTATAAAGTCACAGTTCTGAGGTATAAAGTCACAGTTCTGAGGTATAAAGTCGCAATTCTGAGGTATAAAGTCAGTTCTGAGGTATAAAGTCACAGTTCTGAGGTATAAAGTCGCAATTCTGAGGTATAAAGTCGCAGTTCTGAGGTATAAAGTCGCAGTTCTGAGGTATAAAGTCACAGTTCTGAGGTATAAAGTCGCAGTTCTGAGGCATAAAGTCGCAATTCTGAGGTATAAAGTCGCAATTCTGAGGTATAAAGTCACAGTTCTGAGGTATAAAGTCGCAGTTCTGAGGTATAAAGTCGCAATTCTGAGGTATAAAGTCAGTTCTGAGGTATAAAGTCGCAATTCTGAGGTATAAAGTCGCAGTTCTGAGGTATAAAGTCGCAGTTCTGAGGTATAAAGTCACAGTTCTGAGGTATAAAGTCGCAGTTCTGAGGTATAAAGTCAGTTCTGAGGTATAAAGTCGCAATTCTGAGGTATAAAGTCACAGTTCTGAGGTATAAAGTCGCAATTCTGAGGTATAAATTCACAATTCTGAGGTATAAAGTCGCAATTCTGAGGTATAAAGTCAGTTCTGAGGTATAAAGTCGCAGTTCTGAGGTATAAAGTCGCAGTTCTGAGGTATAAAGTCACAGTTCTGAGGTATAAAGTCGCAGTTCTGAGGTATAAAGTCAGTTCTGAGGTATAAAGTCAGTTCTGAGGTATAAAGTCGCAATTCTGAGGTATAAAGTCACAGTTCTGAGGTATAAAGTCGCAATTCTGAGGTATAAAGTCACAATTCTGAGGTATAAAGTCGCAGTTCTGAGGTATAAAGTCGCAGTTCTGAGGTATAAAGTCACAGTTCTGAGGTATAAAGTCGCAATTGTGAGATATAATCGCAATAGCGAGATATTCCGCGCATGCACTTGCTGCGATGGCACGTTCTGTGCGTTTGTTTGTTTGTTTGTCTACGGCTGAAACATCACGGGAAATTGTGCAAGTTGGATTTGGAATATCTTTATAGTTACATGTATTGTTAGTGAACGTGCTGTTTGAGTATTCAATTAAATGATATCGGAGTGGGCATGAACTTACCCATTCCCGAGATGAACTTACACTCCTCCATAACTCTCTCATTGCCAACTTATTAATGCCATATTATCATCTGCTTTAAACAGGAAAGGAGGAAGGCGAGGAGGAGTGCGTTGCAGACTTAGAAGGCGTCCTTTTAAACCTCCACTACCTTCAATCATCCTTTCAAAATGTTCGTTCATTGAAAAACAAAATGGACTTGTTGCAAGCCAAACGTGTCATGGATGTATCGTTCAGAGAGGCATGTGTTTCTAGATGAGTCTGTCCCGCACACCGATGTTAGCGTGTTCATTTTGTAAAGCCTATTTAGTACAATGTTTTACAAATAAAATATATTATTAGCACTTTGCAATCGCGATGTTTATGTTTATAATTAGGTAGATGCAGCATTTGACTCTCGTCAGTCCCCGCTTTCCATTAGCGGCACATCGTGAGTGTTCCGCACATCTGATTGGACAGGTGTTTCGACCGTACCATTTACACAATAACAGTGGGGGGGATCAGAATCACATGACAAGGTGAAATGTGTTTTAATGATAACAATTAATGTATTTATCATGTAAATGCATATACATTCTATTTTCGGTGATATAAGTCAGTAAGTAAATTGTTGTACTTGATCCCATTAAATGTCAACCACACACCTTTGCATGGCCCCCCTGGGTCACCTGTACCCTTTGACCCCCCTGACGGCGGGCTTGAACAGAGCTGAATCACTACAGGTCGGTCTCGTTAACCTCTATTATAATGAAATGCTTCTTGCACTGCTTAATAAGAACAATTATTCTTTGTTTGGACTATCAACACTCCATAACATTTTGTAGTACAC
>JAVLUX010000023.1:430000-437500 GCA_032164185.1 Moxostoma hubbsi
GAGAACAGAGGCTGGAAGATGGACTAGAAGTCTTAGAGTCCTGCACAACATCCTGGTCATTCAAAGTCAGCGACAGTATCCTGTCAGGGATGCCTGCGCACAAAAGAGCAGTGGTTAAGAGTGTGTTTTTAAAAAATAAGGGCGCCAATACATTAAGAAGGCTCCAATGGGGTATTTGACGGATAGATATGTAGTATAAGGTGTGTAAAGAGCAGTGTCAGTTTGAATTCAAGAGCAAACAGAGTGAATTTCTGAAAGCACAGAGCACTTATTACAGGGACAATCCCCCCAGAGCAACCTGGAGTTAAGTGCCTTACTCAAGGATACAATGGTGGTGGCTGTGGGGATCAAACCAGCAACCTCCTGATTACCAGTTATGTGCTTTAGCCCACTATGCCACCACCACTACACACTTTTATCCAAAGTGACTTACAGTGCACTTATTACAGGGACATTCCCCCCCCGGAGCAACCTGGAGTTAAGTGTCTTACTCAAGGACACAATGGTGGTGACTGTGGGGATCAAACCAGCAACCTTCTGATTACCAGTTATGTGCTTTAGCCCACTATGCCACCACCACTACACACTTTTATCCAAAGTGACTTACAGAGCACTTATTACAGGGACAATCCCCCTGGAGCAACCTGGAGTTAAGTGCCTTACTCAAGGATACAATGGTGGTGGCTGTAGGGATCTAACCAGCAACCTCCTGATTACCATATATGTGCTTTAGACCACTACGCCACCACCACTACGTGGTAAACCTTTGCATTTTCCCTCACCATCATTCTGACGCACCATACCCAATGAATCAATGCATTCACAGGGTACTCAGATTCAGCATAAACTCTAGTATACAAGTGCTCTAAGGCTACCTACAAACTAGAGTTTAAGATTGATTTTAAAGGGGTTGGTGAATCACAAGGACGTTGAGGACAAATGCAAGGGCTTGTGAAAGCTTCGCTCCACATGCCACCAAAAGTTTTGCTGTACCATTCTCCAAGACACTTGAGATTGGGGAGATTGTCCCCTTCAAAGTGTAGTTAAGTCAAGTAAAAATAAGAACTAAGGCAGTACACTTAGAATTTGAAATAATGGGCTATTCGGGTACTACACCCACCTTTGTCTTTCCCAGGAGGTCGTTCCTCCATTACAGAGGACAAGTTCTTGGGCATGAAATGGCTCTGCGAGACCTTGGGCCTTTGTTTGACTACAGGTCTGTTGTTTTTGATACGTTGACTGTACTGTCTGGCCAACTGGAACACTTTATTTTTCATATTGTCCATTTCTTGCAGGATGGGGTCTTCCTCACTGGCAGACCTCAATGAGATGATTTTGGGTAGAGGAGAATGGTTGACTTTGTTGTGCTCGTAGAACTTGTGATCTTCGTTTGGAAAGGCCTCAAACTCTTGCCTCTTGTCCTTTTCTACGCTGCTGTTGATTGGGGAAGGATTGGAGGGTGTAGAGCTTTCATCAGACTCTTCCAATAGTAGAAGAGTTTCTCCAAGTCCACTATCAGAGCTGGCTTTGCTGGTTTCTGCTTTCTTCTTCTGATCAGGTGTAGACATTTGGGAATTCTCTGTAGTTTTGAGAGAGTCCTGAGGTTGTCTTAAAGCCCCAATCATCTCCACTTCCTGGTCTTGCCACACCTTAACCATATTAGCTGCGGGCTGGAAATCTTCATCTCCATACTGAGCTTGAAACTTGGAGCTGTTAACTATGGACTTTGTGTCACTTTCCAAGCCTGGCAGATTAAAAACATCCCATGAGGTTGGTCGTGTGATCGTAGACGCTCTTCTATGTAAAACCACATCTTCATCTGGCGTAAGGTCATTGAGGTGTTGCCTCAGATTGCGGACTAGTCCCGCAGGAATGTACGAGAGACTTTCTCTTCGTTTAACAGCAAAGCTGGCATCCTGGTGCTCTGCATGTTCGTAATAACTTCTAATCTTATGGATGAGCATTCGGTCCATTTTGGTGAGGGTATCTTGTATCCTTTGAGGTCTTTGGTCTGATTTGAAAGGGCTTTCTGGAATGGTCCCTGTTGACGGTTCTGGAGTGGACCTTCCCAAATCTTCGGCTTTGTCTTTCTCTTGCGGCTCTGTGCTACAGCTGAGGATACTGCTGCTCCTATTTTCTGACCAAGAAGATGGGCAGCCCAAGTCACATGATCTATCTGCTCCCAGGCTGCTTTTCCATGAGAGGCTACAGGTAAACTGCTCAGAGACATTACTTGCATCGTCCAGCACGGATGAAGGCAAGAGGCAATAAGGTGCTGGATCTCCCTTGTCTACCTCCAAGTCTTCTGTACCTTTTAGGAGGTCCCTGCCGGATGGAGTCTTATCTTCCTCTTCTCTTACATGTGTTTCTAGTCCAATATGGGTTGAGAAACCAACACAGTCCTCCATTTCCTCTTCAGTATCTCTTCCTCCAATGAGGAGGTCCTCTATCTCTGGATCTGTGTGGAATCTAGAAGTTATTTTCCCATCTGTCTCTGGATTGTTCAGTGATTGGTTCACTCCTGGAGAGGAGACCCTCTGTGGACTATTTTGCCCAGCAGAACTCTAAAAATTGGAAAATGGATTGTAATGAGATATTACTGCAGGAAGCATTATAGATAAGCTTATTCAATATTTCCTAATTGGCAAAGTGACCAGTCAGAAATCATGAGTGTAATATGCAGTATCTACCTTTAAGAGACAATTGCAATTTGTATTTTCAGTCCTTGTTTTCCTCTACACTGATTTACAATTAGTCAATATCAGTAAATGCTTAGCATAGCACCATTCCTGCAGTTTATCAGGACAATATGTACACGTGCAACCTTATGCTAAGATGGATTTAGCATTCCCTTTTCACAGCTATTCTCAACATGACATGTGGATGCATGCAAGAATGTGTGTGTAAGTGAACCTTAGGTTGCCTTAATTAGCCCAAAACACAGTAGTCCCCGCAGGACCAATGTTTGGCCATTTGTGAAGAGCTTATCTGCCTGTTACTACATGGGTGGTGCTTTTGAGATGCAACCACACATGGTAGAGTAGAGAATTAGAGAAGATTGGAAACTAAAATCTTAGGGTTGGTGGCGTGGTCTAGTGACTAGCATACATTGGTCCTATTAAGTTTATCCTTGGTGCTCATCTGGGAGTTTCTCTAACCAATTCTTTCTCTCTCTCTTCCCCTAATAATATCTTCCTTTACACGGTCAATAAAACAACATGGTCACACGGGAGGTCTGCCTGTTATTTCCGATACTTCCGGTAGCCTAGGATCGGCCACATTATGCCGACATACTGACAAGCGCTATCTCCTATCAGACATGTTTGCATCGGCTCCAGCATGTTAAGCTTCACCTGTGGAGCGACCGGAGGTGCGTCACGTCAGCAGCGTGGGAGATCCAGGTTTGTATACAGTGGTGAAACCAGGAAGTAATCGCGTTTGCATAATCAGTGACGAGCGATTCGAATGTTGCATTTTCCCCTCTAACATTAGATTTTTACTGCACTGATAGTTGGGTTTAGGTTTGGGATTTGGGTTGGGGGGTACAGTTTAAAAAAAACATGCATTCCTCTTCCCTGCCTGTTCCATTGAAAACAACTCGCTTCACAACCTCACACTTGTCCATATACCCAACAACACTTATCGCTTGGCTACTGGGGGCAGTTAGAATTTTGGTAAGCACAGACCGATTTTAGCTAAAGAAAAGTCAACCTACTGTTTACGTATTCTCTGCAAGATCAGTCAGCATTTAAAAATGGTAAAATCTCTAATTAGAGTTATGGAGAGAGTTAATAAAATAAATGGTATTTTTGATAAAAACGTGTGGTTGGTTAGATAATGAGAATTTAAGCTCTAACATGAAGAATTCGTGTTCTGCAATGTTTTTTTATCTCATGCCAGGGCATCGTTCAAAAAATGTTGATATTGTTACCGATATCTTGACTTCAATACCGGTTCCTAAACAATACTTTTTTCGATGCCAATATTATGAAATCCATTTTAGCAAGATTACAAACATTACCTCAAAAAAACTTTGGTTTTATTTTTTCAGTTTGTTGACTTTTACAGTCTCAAAGACTCTCCTGAGCCATGCCAGGGTCGGCAGGGGCAGAGGCTATAACATTAATGTGAAGAGGAAACCGCTAAACTGTTAATTTAGCCAACCCTAAGGATAAGTATGGTTTAAGATAACTAGTTTAATGCGAGTTCAACTTGATCAGTTACTGTCAACCATAAAGCATTTTTAGCATTGATTTAGCTAGCTATCTATAGCCATACATCCAAACAATATCTAACGTTAGGTAGGTCTCAGTTTATAGGAAAATGTCACCGCTCACAGAAACGTCAATTGAACAAGTACACAAGCATGTACCACTACAAGTTAGCCGATTTTGTTTGTTGGTTTGTTTGCTAAACGTTAACCTTACCTATCGGCATAGTTTTGGAGGAGGACTTGTGTGGTGGGCATGTTGAAGGACGCTCTGTGGCAGGAGGACGCTGAGAGGATGACTGTACCAGCTCTGTCTTCTTGCAGTCGAAGACGGAGCAACTTTCTGCTCTTAAGTTTATTCCGTGCACTGTCAAGCGCTTCATCAGATTTGTCGTGTTGCCGGTCTTGGCAGCAATTATCTTGTCACAAATATTGCATCGCATGCTGTTGGCATCGAGCCTGGTGAAATGTAGCCACACTTTTGATCTTTTCCAGATCTTTCACATGTATGGGGTTTGAGAAGCATACACACTACAGCCTCACGCGTGAGCCGCGTCTCTGGGCATAACCGGCGTAAACTAGCGTTATTCCATGATGCCTAAACACAGCCAATCACAGGCACTTTTAGATTTGGGCACATCTAGCATGCTACATGCTTATCACTGACGTTGATGAGATTAACCCCTTAGGTATCGAAATTTGGTATTGAACGACAAGACATTTTTTCATACTCGATTGTTTAGAGGCAATTCGGTCGGTGCCTAAAATGTATCCAACTCGATACCCAGCCCTATTTATAACAGGGTGTTACGGTTACCTGTCCAACAAGACTCAAATTATCCTCAGGCTTATCTTCTGAGGGAGTCTGGTGGCTCCTGTTCATTGGCCAGTTCTGCAGATTAACCCAACTTCCATCTCTGTCCTGTGCGTCCACAATTCAGCAAATTACAGGAATTGAACAGCTGTATGGCGGTACTGAGTGACTGTGGTCACAGAAGGTCGACAGTGGCCTCCAGTCATTTGTTTTGAGGGCTCTTTACTCCACCAGCTGAGCAATATTTCAGCCTTTTCGAAATATTTGCAATTCATTTAAAAGCATCAGTGCAATGTTTTTCCACACACAACTGACCTTCTGAAATTGCTTATGAGCACGATCATAGACAAAAACAATAAAAACGGGAACCTTTGTTTCATTTAATTACGGAAGGCAAGCCAGCCGACCTCCACCCCCCCAAATTTGACAGTGAAATTTCCCTTTGAAGTCAAACTTCAATCAAAAAATCCCATCGTGGCACCGAGTAAAAACACTCTTTGAGACACCCGACTGTTGTATGGGATCTTACCCATAAAACACAAGAAAATCCCCAAAAACTGTAAATGATGCATTACAGCAAATTACAGTATGAGCACATACTGAATCAAAATGATACTTATTGAAGCATCTGCCCTCATATATAAATGTTTTAAAAAGCACAATATGATTATTTCACACTTCTGTTTCTGTACTGTCCGCTCTATCGCACCATTTATATTGAGTTTATCTTGTATAATGTGCATGTTTTCTGTATATTGTACAGTATAGTGTTTATTTTGTATCGTACAATTTGCTGATTGTTGTGAATTTCCCCTGTGGGATTAATAAAGTATAATCAATCTATCAGGCTACCTCATCTATCAATATGATACTGCAAAGAAACCTGTAAATCAGGACAGTATCAAAACAGACCTGCAGCCCATTTATGGGTCACAAACCACCAGTTGAGAACTCTAAAACAAATATGACACAAACTCACATGCAAAATTTCAAGTGCACACTAAGGAGAGTTTACTAATGATAAGTGCCCATGCATGCAGATTTTAGTCCATGCAATGATTCATGCGATTAAACATCAAGAGCATTTGAGCATCAGAAGTGTGAGGTGCACAAGCAGAATTCAGTCTCAGCATGCAGCAGATGCGAACTTGACTGACAGGTTAGATGAACAGCGCAGCGGCGGCCGCGGGGTTACAGAAACAAAGTAGTGAAACATGACACGAGCGCCTCACCGTTGTGATCTGATTGGAAAGCAAAGCTCTGGCTCTATACTGCCAGCAGGTGATGGCGCCCAACACTGAAGTGGCAAAGTCAGCTACCTGATCAACCCCCATCAGAACGTCCTCTTCTGCGTTCTCTCCTTCCAGCCTGTCCTCGGAATTCTTCAATCTCACTTTCTCCTCTCCGTCATGGCTCATTTCCGAGGGGACATCCAGCGAGCTGGTGCTAGATTTGAGATCTTCTTGACCGTTCTGCACTTTTACAGGTATGATGGTCTTTAGATCAACCGGATTTGTGCTCAGGGAGGCGATGTTGGCGGCAGGTAGCGTGGAACGGCGCTCTAAGAGAGTGCCTTCGCTGTCTGCGTGCTGCAGCGTTAAATCAGAGGAAGTTACGTTGAGGGGTGAGAATGAGAAAATGAGCGCACATGAACGCCACCACAAATACCATTATTAGTAGTGTGTAGATTTTTATGCCGTGTAAATTAAAGAAGACAAGATTTAATGGTTATTGGTCACAATTGAAGGTGAAGTGTGTAATCTACAGTGGCTGTTTTCAAACAGGTTTCCCGAACACTCTCCTTGTCTGCCATTGGTTGTGTAAACAATTAGCCCCGCCTCCAAACTCATGCTATCATGCCAACGTTGCTGTGTCAGACTGAGCAGGATGTTAAATAATAATAATAATAATAATAATAATAATAATAATAATAATAATAAAACTCTTGGAAACAATACATTTCCCAACATTCCCATCATTTGTCACATTCCCCAGTGTTTGGGGCTTATTTGTACACTACACACATTTCTGCTTGATCTAAAAAGTTGGTAACACTTTCAATGAAGGACACATTTTGCATTGTAAAGGGCTTTGTGAGGAGGAGGACGACGAGCCGGATGCGGCAGCTGCGTGTGGCTCTCTCTCTCCCGAACTGGCTCGGCTTTATCCCTCTCCTCGGCTGATTAGACCGATTGGGGACCGGCCGTGCCCTCATCCTTGTCACACTCCTCCCTCCTTTGCCTGAGGGCGGGGAACCCCCGGCATGACGTCCCCCCTCCTTTCCGATGGGAGGCGTTGTCTCTTCGGCCGCGCCTGCCAGCAGGCTTTCCCTCTTCTTTCAGGACCAGGGAAAAGACGAGAGTGAAAGGGCAAGGCGGAGCTACAGTGAGAGCCGGTTCCCTGACACGCCGCCGCTTGGTCCTCGACCACTCCTCCACCCTCTGGCGGACGACTGCCGCTCCTCCCCAGGTGGACC
>JAVLUX010000023.1:445000-452500 GCA_032164185.1 Moxostoma hubbsi
AGAATAAAACAGACAAACTAGAATAGAATAAAACAAGACAAACTAGAATAGAATAAAACAGACAAACTAGAATAGAATAAAACAAGACAAACTAGAAAAGAATAAAACAGACAAACTAGAATAGAATAAAATAAGACAAACTAGAATAGAATAAAATAAGACAAACTAGAATAGAATAAAACAGACAAACTAGAAAAGAATAAAACAGTCAAACTAGAATAGAATAAAACAGACAAACTAGAATAGAATAAATGAGACAAACTACAATAGAATAAAACAGACAAACTAGAATAGAATAAAACAGACAAACTAGAATAGAATAAAACAGTCAAACTAGAATAGAATAAAACAGACAAATTAGAATAGAATAAAACAGACAAACTAGAATAGAATAAATGAGACAAACTACAATAGAATAAAACAGACAAACTAGAATAGAATAGAACAGTCAAACTAGAAAAGAATAAAACAGACAAACTAGAATAGAATAAAACAGTCAAATTAGAAAAGAATAAAACAGACAAATTAGAATAGAATAAAACAGACAAACTAGAATAGAATAAATGAGACAAACTACAATAGAATAAAACAGACAAACTAGAATAGAATAGAACAGTCAAACTAGAAAAGAATAAAACAGACAAACTACAATAGAATAAAACAGACAAACTACAATAGAATAAAACAGACAAACTAGAATAGAATAGAACAGACAAACTACAATAGAATAGAACAGACAAACTAGAATAGAATGAAACAGACAAACTAGAATAGAATAAAACAGACAAACTAGAATAGAATAAAACAGACAAACTAGAATAGAATAAAACAGACAAACTAGAATAGAATGAAACAGACAAACTAGAATAGAATAAAACAGACAAACTAGAATAGAATAAAACAGACAAACTACAATAGAATAGAACAGACAAACTACAATAGAATAGAACAGACAAACTAGAATAGAATGAAACAGACAAACTAGAATAGAATAAAACAGACAAACTAGAATAGAATAAAACAGACAAACTAGAAAAGAATAAAACAAGACAAACTAGAAAAGAATAAAACAGACAAACTAGAAAAGAATAAAACAGACAAACTAGAATAGAATAAATGAGACAAACTACAATAGAATAAAACAGAAAAACTAGAATAGAATGAAACAGACAAACTAGAATAGAATAAAACAGACAAACTAGAATAGAATAAAACAAGACAAACAAGAATTGAATAAAACAGACAAACTAGAATATAATAAAACAGACAAACTAGAATATAATAAAACAGACAAACTAGAATATAATAAAACAGACAAACTAGAATATAATAAAACAGACAAACTAGAAAAGAATAAAACAGACAAACTAGAAAAGAATAAAACAGACAAACTAGAAAAGAATAAAACAGACAAACTAGAATAGAATGAAACAGACAAACTAGAATAGAATAAAACAGACAAACTAGAATAGAATAAAACAGACAAACTAGAAAAGAATAAAACAGACAAACTAGAAAAGAATAAAACAGACAAACTAGAATAGAATAAATGAGACAAACTACAATAGAATAAAACAGACAAACTAGAATAGAATGAAACAGACAAACTAGAATAGAATAAAACAGACAAACTAGAATAGAATAAAACAAGACAAACAAGAATTGAATAAAACAGACAAACTAGAATAGAATAAAACAGACAAACTAGAAAAGAATAAAACAGACAAACTAGAATAGAATAAAACAGACAAACTACAATAGAATAAATGAGACAAACTACAATAGAATAAAACAGACAAACTAGAAAAGAATAAAACAGACAAACTAGAATATAATAAAACAGACAAACTAGAATATAATAAAACAGACAAACTAGAAAAGAATAAAACAGACAAACTAGAAAAGAATAAAACAGACAAACTAGAATAGAATAAATGAGACAAACTACAATAGAATAAAACAGACAAACTAGAATAGAATAAAACAAGACAAACTAGAATAGAATAAATGAGACAAACTAGAATTGAATAAATGAGACAAACTAGAATTGAATAAAACAGACAAACTACAAAAGAATAAATTAGACAAACTAGAATAGAATAAAACAGACAAACTAGAATAGAATAAAACAGACAAACTAGAATAGAATGAAACAAGACAAACTAGAATAGAATAAAACAGACAAACTAGAATAGAATAAAACAAGACAAACTAGAAAAGAATAAAACAGACAAACTAGAAAAGAATAAAACAGACAAACTAGAATAGAATGAAACAGACAAACTAGAATAGAATAAAACAAGACAAACTAGAATAGAATAAAACAGACAAACTAGAATAGAATAAAACAAGACAAACTAGAAAAGAATAAAACAGACAAACTAGAATAGAATAAAACAGACAAACTAGAATAGAATAAAACAAGACAAACTAGAATAGAATAAAACAGACAAACTAGAAAAGAATAAAACAGACAAACTAGAAAAGAATAAAACAGTCAAACTAGAATAGAATAAAACAGACAAACTAGAATAGAATAAATGAGACAAACTACAATATAATAAAACAGACAAACTAGAATAGAATAAAACAGACAAACTAGAATAGAATAAAACAGTCAAACTAGAATAGAATAAAACAGACAAATTAGAATAGAATAAAACAGACAAACTAGAATAGAATAAATGAGACAAACTACAATAGAATAAAACAGACAAACTAGAAAAGAATAAAACAGACAAACTAGAATAGAATAAAACAGTCAAATTAGAAAAGAATAAAACAGACAAATTAGAATAGAATAAAACAGACAAACTAGAATAGAATAAATGAGACAAACTACAATAGAATAAAACAGACAAACTACAATAGAATAGAACAGTCAAACTAGAAAAGAATAAAACAGACAAACTAGAATAGAATAAAACAGACAAACTAGAATAGAATAAAACAGTCAAACTAGAATAGAATAAAACAGACAAACTAGAATAGAATAAAACAGTCAAACTAGAATAGAATAAAACAGACAAACTACAATAGAATAAAACAAGACAAACTAGAAAAGAATAAGACAGACAAACTAGAAAAGAATAAAACAGACAAACTAGAAAAGAATAAAACAGACAAACTAGAATAGAATAAAACAGACAAACTAGAATAGAATAAAACAGACAAACTAGAAAAGAATAAAACAGACAAACTAGAATAGAATAAAACAGTCAAACTAGAATAGAATAAAACAGTCAAACTAGAAAAGAATAAAACAGACAAACTAGAATAGAATAAATGAGACAAACTACAATAGAATAAAACAGACAAACTAGAATAGAATAAAACAGTCAAACTAGAATAGAATAAAACAGACAAATTAGAATAGAATAAAACAGACAAACTAGAATAGAATAAATGAGACAAACTACAATAGAATAAAACAGACAAACTAGAATAGAATAGAACAGTCAAACTACAAAAGAATAAAACAGACAAACTAGAATAGAATAAAACAGACAAACTAGAATAGAATAAAACAGTCAAACTAGAATAGAATAAAACAGACAAACTAGAATAGAATAAAACAAGACAAACTAGAATAGAATAAAACAGACAAACTAGAATAGAATGAAACAGACAAACTAGAATAGAATAAAACAGACAAACTAGAATAGAATAAAACAACACAAACTAGAATAGAATAAAACAGACAAACTAGAATAGAATAAAACAAGACAAACTAGAAAAGAATAAAAAAAGTCAAACTAGAATAGAATAAAACAGACAAACTAGAATAGAATAAAACAGACAAACTAGAATAGAATAAATGAGACAAACTAGAATAGAATAAAACAGACAAACTAGAATAGAATAAAACAGACAAACTACAATAGAATAAAACAGACAAACTAGAATAGAATAAAACAGACAAACTAGAATAGAATAAAACAAGACAAACTACAATAGAATAAAACAGACAAACTAGAAAAGAATAAAACAGACAAACTACAATAGAATAAAATAGACAAACTAGAAAAGAATAAAACAGACAAACTAGAATAGAATAAAACAGACAAACTACAATAGAATAAAACAGACAAACTAGAAAAGAATAAAACAGACAAACTACAATAGAATAAAACAGACAAACTAGAAAAGAATAAAACAGACAAACTAGAACAGAATAAAACAGACAAACTAGAATAGAATAAATGAGACAAACTACAATAGAATAAAACAGACAAACTAGAATAGAATAAATGAGACAAACTACAATAGACATTATTATACAAACTAGAATAAAATTGATAAATTAGAATGTACATAACTATACATCACCCGTTGTCATAGTGATTTTTAAGTCAATGCAAAAGGTGCACGTGGAAGTTATAGAGTTTTAAAATGTTTGGATTTGGTATATGATTTTTTTTTGACAATTTCATTATTTTTAATTACATTTTCGTTTGAAGTGTAATTTGAACATAGAAATATTTTTGATAATTTTTTTTCCTGTTTCAATAAATGACCTTAATTGTTCAAAATCGAGCGTTAGAAGTCGAGGCGCGAGCCGATACAATCACTCTCCCATTAACAGTTCCACAGAAGAAAGAAAGTCATGCTGGTTTGAAACGACATGAGGGTGAGTAAATGATGACAGAATTGTCCATTTTGGTGCACTACCAGCATCTTTCTAAGCAGCTTTGAGTCTTAACCACTACACCACGTCACCCAAAATCAATCAATCAATCAATCAATCAATCAATAAAAACACTGAGTCCAGACCTGTAGTCTCACTGCATGCTCGTGTTTCCTCTTCATGTCGTTGATGTACCAGGCGACTCCCGTCATGGTGTCTATGGCCTCTATCACCACCTCATGACCCTCCTCATCAGGGCCAAAGTGTTTAGCAATTTCCTGTAAAAAAAAATAGCAAAACAAATACAGTACAAGATTCTCTCTAAGCGTCTCATTGCAGACGTAAATGGCAAGATGAGGAAGATCTCATGTTACCTGAAGAAGCAGATGATATTTCAAAATCCTCTGAACGGGTTTGAGCAGGTATGAGCCCAGCGGAAGAGAGCGCTTGAGTGACGCCTGACGATCCCTGAAGAACTTCGCCAACGTTTTATTCCTCAGAAAGTCTGTCAACACCGCCACTGAACTACAGAGAGAGAGAGAGAGAGAGAGAGAGAGAGAGAGAGAGAGAGAGGAGAGTGTTTAGAATAAGTTGTCTAGATTCTAGATCATTCTCTCAAGCATCTTCATGCTTTTTAAGCACTATTGGAAGGGTTCACATGTGGATAACTCTTATAAACAGTCATATCAGATTTACTTACTTTGGGTAGTTTGTACAGTACTGTGTGTAGATGTCAAAATAGTCGCTCTGCAAACGAAATGAGAGAAAATCAGGGAACTGGACCATTTTTGATATTTAAATAACATTAAGTGTAATTTAGAGGTGCATTTATTACCTTGTCCACAAAGCAACGTGCAATGGCCACAGGATTGTTGCCGCACATGTCTAAAGACTGCAATAGTTCACTAGAAAGGGAACATAAAACAGTGAGAGCATAAGCAAACTTCTGCAATTTGGTTATGGATGCCACACGACCTTGCATTAGTTAAGTAAGTAAGATGCATCTATGCAATACAAATAAATGATCAAGAAAACTGTGTTTTTGAAGGGATTCAAATAATGCACAATGGCATGTAATGAAGGTCTAACCTCTACCGCAAACATAAGTGATTAGATTAGTTCTGGCACTGGCGTGAGACCAACAGGAGCTACAAAATACTGTAAGTACTTTGTCAAACAACAAAGTTTTTCTACAAAATTGATCAAAGCCTTGTCTGAAAGTCTTAAAAGTTTAAAAGCCTTGACGTTTTCAGCTTATAATCTGTTGGCCTACAGTTATACAAGTCAGATAAAGAACGTTCTAGCATGTTGCTAGGCATTGCTAGCAAGTTTCTAGGCATTGCTAATATTCTTGGCTTGTAGCTAGGCATTGCAAGCCTGTTTTAACATGTTGCTAGACATTGTTAGCATGTAGCTAGGAATTTATAGCATGTTTTTGCACGTAGCTAGGCATTGCTAGCATGTTGCTAAGCATTGCTAGCATATAGCTAGGTATTTATATCATGTTTTTGCATGTAGCTAGGCATTTCTAGCATGTTTCTAGGAATTGCTAGCATATTTTAACATGTAGCTAGGCATTTCTAACCTGTTGACAGGCATTGATGGTATGTTTTTAGCAAGTAGAAGCATGTTTTAGCAAGTAGCTTGGTGTTTATAGCATGTTGATAGGCATTACTATTTGTTTAAGCAAGTAGCTAGGCATTGCTCACATGTTTTAACACGTTGCTAGGCACTGTTAGCATGTAGCTAGGCATTTATAGCATGTTTTGCAAATAGCTAGGCATTTCTAACATTTTGCTAGGAATTGCTAGCATATTCTAACACGTAGCTAGGCATTTCTAGCCTGTTGACAGGCATTGATGGTATGTTTTAACAAGTAGATAGGCATTGCTAACATGTTTAAGCATGTTTCTAGGTATTGCTAGTATGTTTTAGCATGTAGTCAGGCATTGCTAGTATATTTTAACATGTAGCTTAGAATTGCTAGTATGTTTTAACATGTAGCTAGGTGTTTATTGCAAGTTGACAGGCATTGCTGTTATGTTTTAACTTGTAGCTAGGCGTTTCTAGCCTGTAGACAGGCATTGATGGTATGTTTTAGCAAGTAGCTAGGCATTGCTAGCATGTAGCTAGGCATTTATAGCATGTTGCTAGACATTTCTAACATGTTCTAGTATGTTGTTAGGCATTGCTAGTATATATTATCATGTAGATAGTTGTTTATAGCTAATTGACAGACATTGCTGGTATGTTTCAACACGTAGCTAGACATTGCTAATATGTTTTAACATGTAGCTAGGCATTGATAGTATGTTTTAGCATGTAGCTAGGTGTTTATTGCCAGTTGACAGGCATTGTTGGTATGTTTTAACATGTAGCTAGGTTTTTAAAGCAAGTTGACAGGCATTGCTGGTATGTTTTAGCATGTTGCTAGCATGTTTTAGCATGTAGCTAGGTGTTTATTGCCAGTTGACAGGCATTGCTGGTATGTTTTAACATGTAGCTAGGTGTTTATAACAAGTTGACAGGCATTGCTAGTATGTTTTAGCATGTAGCTAGATTTTTAAAGCAAGTTAACAGGCATTTCTGGTATGTTTTAGCAAGTAGCTAGTCATTGTTTGTATGTTTTAACATGTAGCTAGGCATATCTAGCATTTAGCTAGGCACTGATGGTATGTTTTACCATGTAGCTAGGCATTTCTAACATATTGACAGGCATGCTGGTAAGTTTTAGCAAGTAACTAGGCATTGCTAGTATAGCAAGTAGCTAGGCATTGCTAGCATGTAGCTAGGCATTTATAGCATGTTGCTAGACATTTCTAACATGTTCTAGTTGTTAGGCATTGCTAGTATATTTTATCATGTAGATAGTT
>JAVLUX010000023.1:457500-467500 GCA_032164185.1 Moxostoma hubbsi
CACTGTAACACACGGCATCAGCTTCAGACTGTGAATAAACAACACATCTACGCTGACTACCACCGCTGCTGTCGCTAGTTTGAATCCAGGGCGTGCTGAGTGACTCCAGCCAGGTCTCCTTAGCAACCAAATTGTCCCGGTTGCTAGGGAGGGTAGAGTCACATGGGGTAACCAAATTGTCCCGGTTGCTAGGGAGGGTAGAGTCACATGGGGTAACCAAATTGGCCCGGTTGCTAGGGAGGGTAGAGTCACATGGGGTAACCAAATTGGCCTGGTTGCTAGGGAGTGTAGAGTCACATGGGGTAACCAAATTGGCCTGGTTGCTAGGGAGTGTAGAGTCACATGGGGTAACCTCCTCGTGGTCACTATAATGTGGTTCTCGCTCTCGGTGGGGTGTCAAGTCAAGTCAAGTCAAGTCAATTTTATTTGTATAGCGCCTTTCACAACACACATCGTTTCAAAGCAGCTTTACAGAAGTTCAGCATTAACAGACAATAAAAATGTAATGTCTATAAAGTCGATAAATCATCATCCTTGTGCAGGGCTCCAAACTGCGACTAAAAATGGTCGCATTTGTGACCAAATAAATTTATTTGTGAGTGTAATTTCTGTCAAGGTCGCCATTGGCGACAGTAAAAGTTTACTCCCTTTGATTTTAAAATTTGCATTACATTTCCCGAGATACATTACAAAAGTTTATATCAAAGAAATAGCGGGGAAAACGGAGTTCATTGCAGGAACTAACATTTCAAAAAAGAGACTGTGAGAAAACACGGTGACAGTAACAAGCATAAAAAATGCACGTGATCACATAATTGCGAAGAATGCTCCACAGACTACACTGTTAGCGAGCTGCGGGACGAAAAGGAATGGAAGGAGTTAAAAATGAAAAAAAATAAAAAAAATAAATAAATAAAAAAAAAATAAAAAAAATTTGGCACCTGTTTCTTCCCCCTATAGGAGCCAATCGCTCCTTAATTGATTTTTTTTTTGTTTGGAGCCCTGTTGTGGAATTAGATAAGATATGATTCTTTATCGTGTTTAAAAATAATCAAATAATAATTGTATTAATAACCCCAGTGAGCAAGCCGAAGGCGACTGTGTGGTGAGTTGTGCGTGGATGCTGCGGAGAATAGCATGAAGCCTCCACACGTGATACATCTCCGTGGTAACGTGCTCAACAAGTCAGTTTGGTACGCCCAATTCCCAATGCGCTTTAAGTCCTCGTGGTGGCGCAGTGACTCGCCTCAATCCGGGTGGCGGAGGACGAATCTCAGTTGCCTCCGTGTCTGAGACCGTCAATCCGCGCATCTTATCACGTGACTTGTTGAGCGCATTACCATGGAGACGTAGCGCACATGGAGGCTTCACGCTATTCTCCGCGACATCCACGCACAACACGCCACACGCCCCACCGAGAGCGAGAACCACATTATAGTGACCACGAGGAGGTTACCCCATGTGACTCTACCCTTCCTAGCAACCGGGCCAATTTGGTTACCCCATGTGACTCTACCCTCCCTAGCAACCGGGCCAATTTGGTTACCCCATGTGACCCTACCCTCCCTAGCAACCGGGCCAATTTGGTTACCCCATGTGTCTCTACCCTTCCTAGCAACCGGGCCAATTTGGTTACCCCATGTGACCCTACCCTCCCTAGCAACCGGGCCAATTTGGTTACCCCATGTGACTCTACCCTCCCTAGCAACCGGGACAATTTGGTTGCTAAGGAGACCTGGCTGGAGTCACTCAGCACGCCCTGGATTCAAACTCACGACTCCAGGTGTGATAGTCGGCGCCAATACATAGGAGTGGGCAGAACTGCAGAGCTCTTTTGGTGCACTTTATTCGCAGAGCTTCTCTAATTGGTGGATCTCACCTCAGGATCATGGGTAATGTAGTTCTTCACCAGGAATTCCATTATTAAACACGATTTTTCAATAAACGAAGTTGAAACATGGACTAATGGCTTCATATACCATCGAATAACAACCTCAGAGCTTGTGGCGTGTCTGTCTTTAAAAAGTTGATAAGTTGTTCAAATCTATATTTTAAAATCACTTTCCCTATGGAGAATATGTATGCGTAAAATGGACCTTGGGTAATTTAGGTAATACAAGTGGAGCTTGAGAGTTTTAGAGGTACCCCACCTCAGCTCAACGGGACCCTGAGAAACAGCTGGGTTCGGGCCGGGTCATAGAGAACTTCCAAAATGTACGGCGAGACGCCGGTGTTGTGTTTCTTTACAGTCTAATCCAACAGACTGTTGCTTGAAGAAATGATTAAGAGGGTTATTTTGGGTTCGGGCTTACAATACCATTCTGGGACACATGGTCTCGGGTTAGGGTTTAATTTTAAGGCCAGTGCCTACCTCTGATCACAGGTAAACTGTGTCTATGTGTGTGCGTAACTTCCCTGATGGTCTTGTTTTTAGAGTCGTACTGAAGTTCTCGCAGCCTGGACGAGACGCTAGATTAGTCCACTAATTCTTGTACTGGGAGCGACACCTGCGGAAACCTAAAAACCAGAAGAATCCCCGAGTTCAGCAGCGAGACATCCTGCTCATACTGCGTCCAAAACGGAGTCTGGTCCAATCTGCAACAGCAGCAGCTGTTCGATCCAGTCAAAACCTCACGGTCTGCCAGTGATGAGCAGCAGCTGGTAAAGTTACAGGAAGTGTTTGGGAAATTAAGGAGGTGTGGGAGTTTTGGCGGGCACAGCTCGGGGTTTATGGGACATAAAGAGGAACCCATGTCATCAGAACTGTTCCCAGGGTTCCCACACCTTTAATCAATCATTTTTTCCCATGAAATTTCCGGTCACTTGAAACCCTCTCCATAACTGGCCACTTTGGAAAACATCTATGCGGATAGAATCATTTCAACTCAAATCAACGTTTCAGGTCCAATTATGTGTTCATTTGGTTTGTAGCCGTTCATAAGAACGAGAATGAACAGTCAGACGGTTGTAATCACAAAATAAGCCCCTTCAGGTTGATATAAGAGTCTTTAGGTTTACATCGGGGTTCTGATCACACTGTCTGGGTATTCTTTAAGTGTAATTCACCGTTTAGGCATGTATTGCACATTACCGCAACTCCACGAGCGCTCTTACAGCACTCGCACACATTAAGTACACACACGCACGCCCACACACACGTGCACGCACACACGCGCACACACACGCATGCGCGCACATACACACATGCGCGCACATACACACGCGAATACACACGCATGCGCACACACACACACACGCGCGCGCGCAAATACACACGCACATGCGCGCACACGCACATACACACGCATGCGTACACGCACACACGCACGAACACGCGCACACGCACGCACACGCTCGCACACACGCATGCACACGCGCGCGTAAATACACATGCACACAAGCATACACACGCACGCACACACGCACGCACACACGCACGCGCGCCCGCGTAAATGCACACGCACACAAGCATACACACGCACGTGCGCGCACACACGCGCATACACACCACAGACGCACGCACGCACTCACACACACACAGGATATGGGCGTGGCTTAAACAGGAAGCGTCTCAACTAAAAACTACATTTGAAAAAGCAACTTTCTTACATTTATAGTTTCTGCATATAAAATATGCCTCAGATAGGCCTATTCAACTTTTACTATTATTACTTACAGTATAATTATTATTAATTGATAAAATTATCAATATATTTAAAACACACACACACACACACACACACACACACACACACACTTTGTAATTACAGGCCACACCCAAAAACGTACCTGTTTATATCTTCCGAACGTCTTAACGAATTACAATTCTTTTGATAAATATTGGTCAGGAGGGTCTGTAGATAATGTAAACAAAATTTCGTGTGAAATGAGTTTTCATACAGAAATGAAAATCCATGTGACCTCATGATTTAGGGGCACTGACGGATTTGGAGAAGCTAAGAAAAACGATTTTAGCCTATACCGAAGTTCCGAAGTTACTTAGCTTATTATAGCGCCACCGTGTGGCCGATTCTCACTATATTTTACATACAGCTTTGTGTATAGATCCTTCTTGTGTATAATAAGTTTCATAACCGTGGGCCATTCACAATTCAAGATATTAGGTGCTGAAATTGGATTGGCTTCGTATAGATGTGTTACGGATATGCTAGCACTTGAACCAAAGAAGCTGCATATTTAATATGAACTTTGTCGAACAAACGGCTGCGGATTTATGACAGTTTTTGTCATTGTATCACCCCCTAGTGGTAAAATTGTACGAAAAATTTGCGTACATCCTCAAAATGCCCTGTTGTCTTATTGTAATGTTTGGCCTTTGCGTTGAGTATTGATCATATTGATCAATGATTAAAATTGGAATTGTTTCGCTAATATCTTCAGGATGATTTGACGTATCGAAATTCTTTTGATAGCTTTGCGGTCAGAATGTTCTGTAGATGATGTGCACCGAATTTTGAGCGAATCGGGCCTTGGAGGAAAAATTCAAAATGGCGGGAAAAATTACAGTTGCGGATATATTAGTGAAAAAGTAGAAATCCCTATTATAGCGCCACCTAGTGTCAGATGGGTGTGTGTGTATGCGCCAGAGTAGCCGTTGGGATTTGGGACCATTCTGCCAAATTTGGGATCTCTATGACTTACGGTTTTTGCTACCAAGACACTTTAACGGCAGAAAAACCTGAAAATCAGTACATAAACAAAACGGTTCCAGCACCTTTGGTGATTGCCCCCCCCCCCCCCCCCCCAAAAATGCTGCTGCATTTCAAAATATAGCAGAATAAATAAAAAGGAACAGCTCATACCAAGATAAAAGCTCATTAGAAATGTGTGTAAATGCTAAAGAGACCGAAAAAACGGTCAGTTTGGAAAACGCATCATCGTGTTTCTCACCTCTATGATGCTGCGTAAATCTCTGACGTACATCCGCTCCGTCTCTATAATCTCCATGACGACACGGTCCACGTAGGTGAGCTGAGGGTTGGGCTCCATGGTGACCGTGGCAAACGGTGACGGGTCTACGCAATGTTCTGGTACCGTAATTACAGGGTTAATCGAGGGATCTAATACGGGCCAATCAATCCCAAGCTCTGCTGGAGGTTGTAAAGGACCCTCCGACGGGCCGAGCTCCAGGTTGACATCCGCTTGCATGTTTGGCGAGTCCCGGCACGGGCTGCTGTTGCCCTCGACAGAAGAGCTGGACGAAACCGTGGACACTGTGCTGACCGGACGCCCGTCCTCAGAATGCTCAGTGCCCGACAGCGGGCTGCAGTCCGCCAAACGGGGGTCGTGACTGCCCACAGACGAACCCGTCGACAGACGATGACATTCTGCTGGAGACAAACAGAGAAGAGAAAGAGTTTTAAATTGCGACAGGGGTCATATTATACGCTTACACTAGTGATAGAGCGATATATCGGCACCATTCACTTCCATTAACCTTTATTGCTTTATTTTATACATTTTTATCCCCTTTTTCTCCCAATCTGGAATGCCCAATTCCCACTACTTAGTAGGTCCTCGTGGTGGCGCGGTTACTCGCCTCAATCCGGGTGGCGAAGGACGAGTCTCAGTTGCGTCCGCGTCTGAGACGTCAATCCGCGCATCTGATCACATGACTCGTTGTGCACGACACCGCGGAGACTCACAGCATGTGGAGACTCATGCTATTCTCCACGATCCACACACAACTCACCACACGCCCCACTGAGAGAACCACTAATCACCACCACGAGGTGGTTACTCCATGTGACTCTACCCTCCCTAGCAACCGGGCCAATTTGGTTGCTAAGGAGACTCACAGAATGTGGAGGCTCATGCTACTCTCCACGACCCACACACAACTCACCACATGCCCCACTGAGAGCGAGAACCACTAATCACCACCACGAGGAGGTTACCCCATGTGACTCTACCCTCCCTAGCAACTGGGCCAATTTGGTTGCTAAGGAGACTCACAGCATGTGGAGACTCATGCTACTCTCCGTGGTCCACACACAACTCACCACACGCCCCATTGAGAGCGAGAACCACTAATCACCACCACAAGGAGGTTACCCCATGTGACTCTACCCTCCCTAGCAACCGGGCCAATTTGGTTGCTAAGGAGACTCACAGCATGTGGAGACTCATGCTACTCTCCACGATCCACACACAACTCACCACACGCCCCATTGAGAGCGAGAACCACTAATCACCACCACGAGGAGGTTATTCCATGTGACTCTACCCTCCCTAGCAACCGGGCCAATTTGGTTGCTAAGGAGACCTGACTGGAGTCACTCAGCACGCCCTGGACTCAAACTCACGACTCATGACTTTAAAGTATTTATGCTTTCTGCAATGATTTTCGACATTATTTCATGCTCTCTCCACACTGAAATAAAATCCAGACATGTGCTCCCTGTTCACGGATTGACTGCAGCTTTGAACGAGAATCCAGACAGGCAGGAAATAAAGAACAATCTATGTGAGACAGCTTGACAGGGAAGGATTTTAGGGTCACAGATTGGCGTCACACCCAAGCACACACAAAACCGAGGGACAAAAAACGAAAACTAACTGTAAAATGAAGGCCTTGGTGCGATTTGAAAAGGGTTTTCACTCTTTACAATGTAAAACTGCATCTCTTCATCACATTGCTCAGAATGGTTAAATTCCCATCCCAACACGGCTAAAAGCGTGGATGAAAGCACATAAGTGAATAGTGTTTCGACATTTCCATTGACCGTAACAATGAGAAGGATATTGAACTTAAGAGCCTGGGAAACTTCAGTCGTTTCATGAAGTCATTGCACAGTCGCTGCTAATGCAGAACTTTGAAGACAGCACAATTGATGAGATGCCAAATGCTTCCCGCGTCATTACAAGCTCTTTTTCCACTGAAATCATCCAGCTCTGAGGAGTTTTGTGTAGATCTGTAGATGCATGTGAGGTTTATCCATGAAATCCTTGAAATCTATACACGTGAGGGTGTGTGGTGTCATGGTATGATTCATTTGACAGTTGCTTTTGGAATCGATTATCGGCAAAAATCTATTTTTGAAAACACTTAAATTTCTATTCAGGATGACATTTATTTGATGAATATAAAACAGAAATGTAATGTCTATCTTTGGCGTAAGAAGTTGTACTCGGAACCGTCATATCCTGCCGGAGACAGGAGGTAGGGGCGAGGGACTCAACCAGTGGTGGTGGGGTGGAGGAGGTTGCCATGTTAGCACACTGAAACAGCAATGTGATTGTGAGCGGACTTATAAAGCAATGGCTTACATGTGATTGGCTAGGAGTTACCCAGCTAATGGTGCGGTGATGTACAGCTGCTAGTCTTCCCGCTAGAACTACGCCGCGCTTACATATCTTGTGAATAATAATAACAATTAACCTTATTCCTGGTGAAATGTCAATTTCATGAGTTACAGCATGTAATAATCACATATGACCAAGTTATCTTCAACGTTACTTTGTTTAATTGTGCAGCCCTGAAGGATCGTGAAATTAGTAGCTCTTGCGCTCTTAATGAAACTTAATGGCCAAATATAATCGTAGCGATATTGGCGATATCGGTCACCAAAACGATCTCGATTACATTGCTAATATTCGATATATCGCCCGGCCCTAGTTCAAAGCATTCCATTTGGAATGTTTACATTATAAAGCCGTTACATGACTTCATCGGGGGTTGTTATGACAACGGATACATTGTAACACATCAGATTCCACAGAACAGATACTTTGGGGAACATCAAAGATTCTCAGGACCTGACTCGCGGAGGCTGGGCATTATGTAGTTTATAACCGAGCTATCATAAAGGATCTTAGTCACAACTGTTTATAAGCGCTGGAGCCGTGTCTGTAAGCTCTTTATATGGCGTATAAGAATCTCAGCGCCAGCTCAGACGTTCAGACTGACCCAGTAAACACAAGTGAGCTCAAACACACCTGAACAGTCAGGTAAACAGACTTTTGCTTTAACTTTTGAGTTTATGCTCATATCAAGGGTTTCCATCCGACAGCAACATTTCACCTCCAAACTCTGCTCAAGTTTAGCAACACCATCACACGGAGAACCAAAACACAGAGCACAGAAACTATGTTAGATAAACACTTGATCGGTGCAAAACAGCTAATGATTGAACGCAGCGTTTAAACGCCTGACCTCTAAACACACAGATGGCCACATTCCTCAGGTCTATTATTAGAGGAAACCAAAACAAACCTAACTTACGAGCAACTTACATTCTTCTCTGACATTTTACTGCAATACCCCTCTTTTAAAACCATTTTCCTTCATATGGAAACCCATAAAACAGCTGTGCGATATCTGGTGAAATGTCAATTTCATGAGTTAATTTACATTTACATTCGGATGTAATAATCACATGTGACCAAGTTATCTTCAATGTTACTTTGTTTAATTGTGCAGGACTGAAGGATCGTGAAATCAGTAGCTCTTAGTGAGACTTAATGGTCAAATGAAAGCACATTTTAATCGTAGCGATATTGGCGATATCGGTCTGCAAAACGATCTCGATTACATTGCTAATATTCGATATATCGCCCAGCCCTAGTTCAAAGCATTCCATTTGGAATGTTTACATTATAAAGCCGTTACATGACTTCATCGGGGGTTGTTATGACAACGGATACAACAATCATATGGATGACGGACAGTGTTGCTGAATGGCTGAAAATAACATTAACCCCAAAAAAGATTGAAAACGAGCAAAATCATGGAACAAGAGACCTGATAATCCTGCTTATTTCAACGTAACCCCATGACTTAAACGCTAAACCAGTCTAAAAACAGGCACTGACCCACATCTGACAGTATTACGAGATATGCTATTACCTATTAACGTGCCTCAAGGTGAGTGTAGTATTTGAACTGTCCTGTGGAAACAGATACAAGCACAAAACATCAAGAGAAAACCAAACAAACCACAAGAAGAAAATATTGTCGCCGCAGATTAGCTAGTTTAACAGATTCGGCCAGATTAACCCGATTTCCGTCTGGATTAGGGAACGTTTCTTTAACGTCCGGAACTAGGCGGTCTGTGGCGGAATACGTTGGATTCAGGGTTGGACTGGGAAGAGAAGTCGGCCTAGGATTTTACATGGCAACTGGCCCAAAAGTTGTTGGGGGGAGGTGTCCTTTTTTGGTCCGTTCTGCATAACGCGGCGGCTCATTTTAGCTTATCGTGGACCATTCGGCACATTTCGCGGCCGACCCACTGGCCTGCTCGGTTCTCCCGATGCCCAGTCCGCCCACGATTGGCCCCAAAGTGCATCGGCCCACCGGGAAAATGCCCGGTATGCCAGATTCCCAGTCCAGCCCTGGTTGGAGCTCCAGTGCAGAGCTTTGATTTTCATAGTCTGAATTCCTGTCATACATATCCGGAGACCGTAAAACAGACTAAAAACGTGCAAACAGCACAAACATGCGTCTGCCTTCCTCTTCAATTTATCAGGCATTAGAGGCACTAGAGGAGTTCACCTTTAAAAGAGTCGATCAAAACAGCACAAATAGATGGTTCTGGCATGCTTTAAATGTCCATCGAGAATCTGCTTTGATAAATAACATGGCCGTGGCAACATTTTTGCCAAACGGAATGACCCTCCTTATTGCACCTTTTCCTGCAGTTTGTCCGATGTCCAGCGGGGGCGGCAAAAGCGAGTAAAATGGTGTCGTAATCAGACGAAGCTATTAAGATGAATATTATAAGGAGGTTTTAATAGAGTAGATTATACCTCCCTAACCTAAAACGTTAGCTAAACATAACCAATAGTGTTCAAAACGTTTTTTTTTGGAAGGAAACCCCTCATTTCGTGTCGCTTCTATGACAGTTTCGTCCGATGGGTCGGCTAGTGTCTCGACCTGAGGACATCCGAGTTCAGCATCCAACACTCTTTCATGTGCACTTCCGCGCAACCTAATCGCAACCTAATCGCATTGGAATAAGTGTGTAAATGTAGGCGAGTC
>JAVLUX010000023.1:475000-482500 GCA_032164185.1 Moxostoma hubbsi
TCTCATTGGTTGAATGAGCTTGAAGTCTCGGTTTAAACCAAACATTTCTGCACTCACAGGCAAATTCCCATTTGGGATGATTTGAACGCTGCTAAACTAACACACCCACCAAAACATTCAGCAAATGTCGGCACCGTAAACATCAATCCAGACCAAAATAACAACAAACAAGACTGTTACTGTTGCAGCTAAAGTAGATACAATCAGATACAATCATAAAAATACAAATAAAATTTGGGTGAACCTCATGAAAAACACTTTATTAAACACCTTATTAAGCATTTTCCCCTGCATTAAAAAAATATGTAAGAAAATGTTACATTTATTCCTGCATAAATTAAAGGCAGACCAAAAATTCGACCACTTTACAATAAAAATTAAATAAAAAATAAATAAATAAATATATAAATAAAATTATTTTTTTTTTTGCTAAGGCTGTCAATCAATACAACATTTTAAGAAAATGTATTAATTAATTAAATTAATTATTAATTAATTAATTAATTAATTAAAATGTACTTAATTATAAATCTAACATGTATTAAATTTAGTAATATTTTTTTTTATAATAATAATAATATAATAATATCAGGTATTTCAAAATCAGGTAAGTCAATATATTGTTCAGTGGTCGACCGATAGTGGATTTTACCGATAACCGATTAATCGGCCGATAGTTTTTAAAAATTTGCAGTTTTTCTTACCATGACGGGCACAGACATGGAGGCTCCAAGAGTCCAAAATTAATACAATCCCAAAAGTAGTTTATTCTGCAACCAAAAACCCAATAATAACCAGAAATATTACGATTCAGTGCATAACACGGGAGTTTTAACAATAAACAAGCTTGAAATACAAAGAGGACTCTTATTTTGAAATGACAGAGACTTGGCTTCATTACATTGCTCTATATGTAAATATTTTCCAAATTAAACTTTTTATAGCCTATATATATATATATATATATATATATATATATATATATTCATCAGATGAAAAACAAAATGACGGGAAAATCGGAGCCGATACCGATCCGAGTATCGGAGCATCCCTATTTGTTTGGTTTTACAAAGCAAACAGATGTAATGTGACTTTTATTTTATGTTTATCACATCGCGGTTCAAATCACAATCACAATTTTTATCAAAATAATCACAATTCGATTTTTTATCCCCCTTTTTTTTGGAAAGAAAAAGCAATAATGTAATTAAAACGCTTAATAAACAACTTACCGCAGTATAAAGATAGAAATGCCCTAAAACAGCACCAATTCAAATAACATTAAACGTTTCCCAACATGAAGTAGGAGGTTGACTAATTAAAAGTACTAGTCCCGATACGTTGTGCATTAATTGAAGCTGGCATTAAATCACGTATACCCGCGTAAATCAGCTGGTAGGCGGTTTTCTACTTCGCAACAGCAATCGTGAAGCTGCGTTCATGATTCGCGTCAGGACATCAACGGCATCATCAAACGCCGCTTTGAAATGCACATGAACAGCGTTTCAGACGTCTTGCTTTAAGCGTTGGCACTGCCCACGTAATGATAGCTGATCCGAATTGCCATTTTGGTGATTGTTAAGCGGTGACGTGCTTCCGTGGGAATTATATTTAATCCAAAATACATCCAAACTCACACAGTTATCTAATTCAAGTGCTTGTGATCAAGCTGTCAGTCAAGTATGCCTGCATATAGGACATCACGGTTAGTTCAGAGTCATTCTTTCGAATCTCACTCATCCGTGATGCCATCGGACAAAAATCATCGCTTGCCAAAACTTCCAAAAAAGGCCACGGATGAGCAGCAGCCACTCCTGGAAGTCCGTGACACACACTTTGTTTAAGAAAATATTGTCTCAGAGTAAGAAGAACGGGCGTCTCTCCTCGCTGGGGTCTCTCGTTGGCCGTGTTTACAGATGGGGGGGGGGGGGGGGGGGGTGGTATGGGCACAGTGGAAGAGTTAGATCTGTGCCAAACGCTAATTCCAGCCTGGCACAAGAATGCAACAAAATCAATAAAAGTGAATTTCGCAGCTTTGTGAAATTACATCCTTCACATCAAAGTTTAATTTCTCCATTGCTCAATATTTCCACACTGTCACATACGACATGGTATGGAGCACAAAACCTGCCAAAATAATAAATAAATACATAAATAAATACATGTAATAATAAGAAAATAAATAAAGGAATAAATGACTTGATAAAACAAATATAATTCGTTTTTAATTAAAAGTTATTCCTGAATTATTTTTGTAGACTTTTTTTTCTTTCTTTATTATTTAGTCTTTTTATTTTTATTCTTTCAAACTTTCTTTTTGTTTATTATTATTATTTATTTATGCATTCATTTATTTCCATATTGAATATTCCCACCTGTATTTATTTTTATATTAAATATTCCCACCTGTATTTATTTTTATATTTAAATATTCCCACCTGTATTTATTTTTATATTAAATATTCCCACCTGTATTTATTTCCATATTAAATATTCCCACTTGTATTTATTTATATATTTAAATATTCCCACCTGTATTTATTTCCATATTAAATATTCCCACCTGTATTTATTTTTATATTTAAATATTCCCACCTGTATTTATTTTTATATTTAAATATTCCCACCTGTATTTATTTCCACATTAAATATTCCCACCTGTATTTATTTATATATTTAAATATTCCCACCTGTATTTATTTCCATATTAAATATTCCCACCTGTATTTATTTCCATATTAAATATTCCCACTTGTATTTATTTATATATTTAAATATTCCCACCTGTATTTATTTCCATATTAAATATTCCCACCTGTATTTATTTTTATATTTAAATATTCCCACCTGTATTTATTTTTATATTAAATATTCCCACCTGTATTTATTTTTATATTTAAATATTCCCACCTGTATTTATTTCCACATTAAATATTCCCACCTGTATTTATTTATATATTTAAATATTCCCACCTGTATTTATTTTTATATTAAATATTCCCACCTGTATTTATTTCCATATTAAATATTCCCACTTGTATTTATTTATATATTTAAATATTCCCACCTGTATTTATTTCCATATTAAATATTCCCACCTGTATTTATTTTTATATTTAAATATTCCCACCTGTATTTATTTCCACATTAAATATTCCCACCTGTATTTATTTATATATTTAAATATTCCCACCTGTATTTATTTTTATATTAAATATTCCCACCTGTATTTATTTCCATATTAAATATTCCCACTTGTATTTATTTATATATTTAAATATTCCCACCTGTATTTATTTCCATATTAAATATTCCCACCTGTATTTATTTTTATATTTAAATATTCCCACCTGTATTTATTTTTATATTTAAATATTCCCACCTGTATTTATTTCCACATTAAATATTCCCACCTGTATTTATTTATATATTTAAATATTCCCACCTGTATTTATTTCCATATTAAATATTCCCACCTGTATTTATTTCCATATTAAATATTCCCACCTGTATTTATTTCCATATTAAATATTCCCACCTGTATTTATTTCCATATTAAATATTCCCACCTGTATTTATTTATATATTTAAATATTCCCACCTGTATTTATTTCCATATTAAATATTCCCACCTGTATTTATTTTTATATTTAAATATTCCCACCTGTATTTATTTTTATATTTAAATATTCCCACCTGTATTTATTTCCACATTAAATATTCCCACCTGTATTTATTTATATATTTAAATATTCCCACCTGTATTTATTTCCATATTAAATATTCCCACCTGTATTTATTTCCATATTAAATATTCCCACCTGTATTTATTTATATATTTAAATATTCCCACCTGTATTTATTTTTTATATTTAAATATTCCCACCTGTATTTATTTCCATATTAAATATTCCCACCTGTATTTATTTATATATTTAAATATTCCCACCTGTATTTATTTATATATTTAAATATTCCCACCTGTATTTATTTCCATATTAAATATTCCCACCTGTATTTATTTATATATTTAAATATTCCCACCTGTATTTATTTATA
This sequence comes from Moxostoma hubbsi, assembly GCA_032164185.1. Taxonomy (NCBI): domain Eukaryota; kingdom Metazoa; phylum Chordata; class Actinopteri; order Cypriniformes; family Catostomidae; genus Moxostoma; species Moxostoma hubbsi. Next base: position 479,060 of record JAVLUX010000023.1, read on the forward strand.
TATTTAAATATTCCCACCTGTATTTATTTCCATATTGAATATTCCCACCTGTATTTATTTATATATTTAAATATTCCCACCTGTATTTATTTCCATATTAAATATTCCCACCTGTATTTATTTCCATATTAAATATTCCCACCTATATTTATTTATATATTTAAATATTCCCAATTGTATTTATTTCCATATTAAATATTCCCACCTGTATTTATTTCCACATTTAAATATTCCCACCTGTATTTATTTTTATATTTAAATATTCCCACCTGTATTTATTTCCATATTAAATATTCCCACCTGCATTTATTTCCATATTAAATATTCCCACCTGTATTTATTTCCATATTAAATATTCCCACCTGCATTTATTTCCATATTAAATATTCCCACCTGTATTTATTTTTATATTTAAATATTCCCACTTGTATTTATTTCCATATTAAATATTCCCACCTGTATTTATTTCCATATTAAATATTCCCACCTGCATTTATTTCCATATTAAATATTCCCACCTGCATTTATTTCCATATTAAATATTCCCACCTGTATTTATTTTTATATTTAAATATTCCCACCTGTATTTATTTCCATATTAAATATTCCCACCTGTATTTATTTATATATTTAAATATTCCCACCTGTATTTATTTATATATTTAAATATTCCCACCTGTATTTATTTCCATATTAAATATTCCCACCTGTATTTATTTATATATTTAAATATTCCCACCTGTATTTATTTATATATTTAAATATTCCCACCTGTATTTATTTCCATATTGAATATTCCCACCTGTATTTATTTCCATATTGAATATTCCCACCTGTATTTATTTCCATATTAAATATTCCCACCTGTATTTATTTATATATTTAAATATTCCCAATTGTATTTATTTCCATATTAAATATTCCCACCTGTATTTATTTCCACATTTAAATATTCCCACCTGTATTTATTTTTATATTTAAATATTCCCACCTGTATTTATTTCCATATTAAATATTCCCACCTGCATTTATTTCCATATTAAATATTCCCACCTGTATTTATTTCCATATTAAATATTCCCACCTGCATTTATTTCCATATTAAATATTCCCACCTGTATTTATTTTTATATTTAAATATTCCCACTTGTATTTATTTACATATTAAATATTCCCACCTGTATTTATTTCCATATTAAATATTCCCACCTGCATTTATTTCCATATTAAATATTCCCACCTGTATTTATTTTTATATTTAAATATTCCCACTTGTATTTATTTACATATTAAATATTCCCAAATGTTTAATTTAGAGTCGAGGTGCTGATTGATGTTTTGGGAGAGCTGTGGGACGGTGTGAATGTCGAAGCACATCCGGGATTGTTAAACTATCTCTAAATCTGTCAGGGGGTTCTCAGGTGGGACGTCCGTCTTATTTGCTTCCGATAAGCACTACTGAGCTCTCGACCAATGATGCGCTGGAGTTCCGCAAGTACCGCCTCCCTCATTTACATGTTGCACACAGAAAAGTACAAATAAATAAATAATGGGAATATATAAATATAAAAACATAAATAAAAAAATAAAAAAACAATGCAAAATAAATGAATAAATAAAAGTTAAAAGTAAATATAGAAAATAATAAAGGAATAAAGTCATACAATAATAAATTCAGGAAAAATGTAATTAAAAACGAATTATATTACATTTATTTATTTATTTATTTTTGCAGGTTTGGGCCTCCATCCATGGGATCTGATTCACAGACATTCCTGCACTTGTTCTGGCAAATCGGGGGTGGTACAGCTGCCAGCGCCCACCCGAGCTCAGTGCCCGCTGTTCTATAGTCAACTTAGTTCTTACCTTCTCCCATCTGGCTGTTGTCGTGACCGCAGCTGGACTCTTCTCTCATGACCCTGAAACACACACACACACACACACACACACACACACACACACACACACACACACACACACACACACACACACACACACACACACACACGTCATGAGACCAGGACTCAACCACCTGAACAAATACAAACACGTGCGTCTTTACAACGTCTTTCTGACACTTCAGCTTAAATACACTGTATATAGAGCATTCATTCACACCATCACACTACAGAACATACTATCAAAGCATGTGCCACCTGCTGCTCCCGCTGCAACATGCCAACGTGCCTTGGACAAACAGTGTCAAGATGGTTTTCTTTATTGGCAGTGCCATGCATTGTGATACATGTTCTCTCGTGAGACTCGAGCATTGCCCGGATCTGCCCTCCGACTGGAAATGCTCTGGAGTCTTATCATTCCCGGCAGAGGTGGAATTCCAGTCATTCCATCAGACGGAGTGAATCAGTGTTCCGTGCGGGATCATGCCAGTCACTCTGCCATGTCGACAGCGTTTTATGTTAACATGTATTGATGCATTATTTAAAGGAAAAGTCGTGTGTGTTCACCAGTAGTGAAGTCTAGGGCATATGCAGGCATACGCCGTATGCCCACCTGAAATAAGTGATGATACGCATCCTATAGCTCTCCTATAACTGTTCTGAGACCAGTGCAGATAGACAGCACACTGGAGGTTAAGTCATGCACTAAATAGGGAGCAAGGGAGCATCCTATAGCTCTCCTATAACTGTTCTGAGATCAGTGCAGACAGACAGCACACTGGAGGTTAAGTCATGCACTAAATAGGGAGCAAGGGAGCATCCTATAGCTCTCCTATAACTGTTCTGAGACCAGTGCAGACAGACGGCACACTGGAGGTTAAGTCATGCACTAAATAGGGAGCAAGGGAGCATCCTATAGCTCTCCTATAACTGTTCTGAGACCAGTGCAGACAGACAGCACTCTGGAGGTTAAGTCATGCACTAAATAGGGAGCAAGGGAGCATCCTATAGCTCTCCTATAACTGTTCTGAGATCAGTGCAGACAGACAGCACACTGGAGGTTAAGTCATGCACTAAATAGGGAGCAAGGGAGCATCCTATAGCTCTCCTATAACTGTTCTGAGATCAGTGCAGACAGACAGCACACTGGAGGTTAAGTCATGCACTAAATAGGGAGCAAGGGAGCATCCTATAGCTCTCCTATAACTGTTCTGAGACCAGTGCAGACAGACAGCACACTGGAGGTTAAGTCATGCACTAAATAGGGAGCAAGGGAGCATCCTATAGCTCTCCTATAACTGTTCTGAGACCAGTGCAGACAGACAGCACACTGGAGGTTAAGTCATGCACTAAATAGGGAGCAAGGGAGCATCCTATAGCTCTCCTATAACTGTTCTGAGACCAGTGCAGACAGACAGCACACTGGAGGTTAAGTCATGCACTAAATAGGGAGCAAGGGAGCATTAATACATTCTTATTGTGCACTAAAAAAAATAATATTTTAGACTATTTAAGATTTACACATTTCAATTTCATAACAAAA
>JAVLUX010000023.1:487500-497500 GCA_032164185.1 Moxostoma hubbsi
ATGAGAGTTCTCTAATTATTTACTCACCCTCGTGTCATCCCAAATGTGTGCGCCTTTCTTTCTTCACCAGAACACAATTGAATATTTTAGAAGAATATTTGAGCTCTGTGGGTCTACAATACAAATGAATGGTGACCAGATCTCCAAAAGGGGGCGGGGTAACTCCAGAATGGGCGGGGCAACTCCTGAAGGCAGCTGTTCTAACTTAAAAAGGAAGCAACATTTGTCCCACGTCTAAACCTTTAAAGGGACAGTACATCCAAAAATGAGAGTTGTCTCATCATTTCCTCACCCTCATGCCATCCCAGATGTGTTTGACTATCTTTCCTGTCCAAAACACAAATATCTCCACTCTGTAGGTCCATACAATGCAAATGAATGGTGACCAGATCTCCAAAAGGGGGCGGGGTAACTCCAGAATGGGCGGGGCAACTCCTGAAGGCAGCTGTTCTAACTTAAAAAGGAAGCAACGTTTGTCCCACGTCTAAACCTTTAAAAGGACAGTACATCCAAAAATGAGAGTTGTCTCATCATTTCCTCACCCTCATGCCATCCCAGATGTGTTTGACTATCTTTCCTGTCCAGAACACAAATATCTCCACTCTGTAGGTCCATACAATGCAAGTGAATGGTGACCAGAACTCAGAAGTTCCAAAAAGCACATAAAGGTAGCATAAAAGTGTAATCTATAAGACACCAGTGGTTTAATGCATGTCATCATTTATGCTTATGGTAAAAAAGGGCTTTGAACTGTTTCTCAACCACACCTATCATATCACTTCTGAAGACATGGATTAAACCACTGGAGTCTTATGTGAAAGTGAAAGTGTAGATTTATAGTAGAAAATGACGTAAATATTGGTCTGTTTCTCACCCACACCTATCATATCACTTCTGAAGACATGGATTAAACCACTGGAGTAATATGTGAAAGTGAAAGTGGAGATTTATAGTAGAAAATGACTTCAATATTGATCTGTTTCTCTCCCACACCTATCATATCACTTCTGAACACATGGATTAAACCACTGGAGTCTTATGTGAAAGTGAAAGTGTAGATTTATAGTAGAAAATGACGTAAATATTGGTCTGTTTCTCACCCACACCTATCATATCACTTCTGAAGACATGGATTAAACCACTGGAGTAATATGTGAAAGTGAAAGTGGAGATTTATAGTAGAAAATGACTTCAATATTGATCTGTTTCTCTCCCACACCTATCATATCACTTCTGAACACATGGATTAAACCACTGGAGTCTTATGTGAAAGTGAAAGTGTAGATTTATAGTAGAAAATGACTTAAATATTGATCTGTTTCTCACCCACACCTATCATATCACTTCTGAACACATGGATTAAACCACTGGAGTCTTATGTGAAAGTGAAAGTGTAGATTTATAGTAGAAAATGACTTCAATATTGATCTGTTTCTCACCCACACCTATCATATTACTTCTGAAGACATGGATTAAACCACTGGAATCTTATGTGAAAGTGAAAGTGTAGATTTATAGTAGAAAATGACTTAAATATTGATCTGTTTCTCAACTACACCTATCATATTACTTCTGAAGACATGGATTAAACCACTGGAATCTTATGTGAAAGTGAAAGTGTAGATTTATAGTAGAAAATGACTTAAATATTGATCTGTTTCTCACCCACACCTATCATATCACTTCTGAAGACATGGATTAAACCACTGGAATCTTATGTGAAAGTGAAAGTGTAGATTTATAGTAGAAAATGACTTTAATATTGATCTGTTTCTCACCCACACCTATCATATCACTTCTGAAGACATGGATTAAACCACTGGAGTTTTATGGATTACTTTTATGCTGCCTTTATGTGCTTTTTGGAACTTCTGAGTTGCATTGTATGGACCGACAGAGTGGAGATATTCTTCTAAAAATCTTAATGTGTGTTCTGCAGAAGAAAGAAAGTCTCACACAACTGGGATGACATGAGGGTGAGTAAACGATGACATAATTCTCATTTTTGGGTGAGCTTTACCTTTGACTTTTGACTAAACGCTCTCAGTAAAATAAACAAAGCGACCACTTGTCTGTAAAAATCCGTAAATAATAATAAAACAAGATGTACTTGTTTAAATGTATGTGATTTATTTCAGATTAAGGCATTAAAGCACTGATTTAATAGTCACCACACTCCGCACTTCACTAAGGATGTCACTTGTAGCATGTTTATTGTTGTGAATGAATAATAATAATAATAATACAAAAGGTATGACTGCCTAAATAATATTTAATTAAAAATAGCCAATTACAGTACAACATTACTCTGAACTAAAGTCATTTACAGTCGTGATTTAATGCAGATTTGATTCAATTTTGTTTTTGAAAAAACAACAAATAATCAAATTATTGAACCTATTGAAATATGACAACCTGTATTATTGACCGTGCTCGCGCTCTGAAGTCAAGATGAAAATGTTCAATACGCTCATGAAGATTTTGTCATTTTAATCTCGAGTCAGTGGCACCCTCTGTAGGTCACACAACAGCACAATCCCTAAATGTTTCTAATCATGAAAGAACATCAGAATGACATGAATAATGCATAATCAAATGAGACGTATGCACCACTAAGCGCACGCGCACACACACACATACTCACACACAAGCGCACGCACACACATACTCACTCACACACAAGCGCACGCGCGCGCACACACACATACATACTCACTCACACACACACACGCGCGCGCACACACACACACATACTCACACACAAACGCGCGCGCACACACACATACTCACACACAAGCGCACGCACACACATACTCACTCACACACAAGCGCGCGCACACACACACAAACGCGCGCGCACACACACACATACTCACACACAAGCGCACGCGCACACACATACTCACACACACACACAAGCGCGCACACACACACACACACAAGCGCACGCACACACATACTCACTCACACACAAGCGCGCGCACACACAACCACACACACTCACACACAAGCGCGCGCACACACAACCACACACACTCACTCACACACAAGCGCGCGCACACACATACACACAAGCGCACGCACACACATACTCACTCACACACACACACAAACTCACACACAAGCGCGCGCACACACATCCTCACACACAAGCGCACGCGCGCGCACACAAACACACTCACTCACACACAAGCGCGCACACACTCACACACGCGCGCGCGCGCACACACACACACACACACACACACACACACACACACACTATGTACACTTTAACTTTATTGAGACTGTAATTGATTACTTCCAAGAAATCAGACAAGTTTCAGAAAGACAAAAAACAACTATGTACAAATTTGCATTGCAGGGGACAAAAACTGATTTTTCACCCTAATTCTGTGATATATGCCATAACGGCAGTTTACTTAAAAAAAAATGACAGTAATAAAACAAAATATATATATATTAAAAAAAAAGGAGAAACTCTTACTACAGGCCACGGGTACAAAAGAGCGAGTTTTTAAACATCAAAATGAAAAGAATTAAAATCTGTAAGTACCTGATAAGCAGTAACGCACTCATGACATATGTGTGATAGAAAATCATCCATAACTTTCAAACGGTTGTATTCTGAATCTGTGCAATGTCATGTGGTCATGATTTGGATTTTAAAAGCTGGCCTTATAATCATATTATAACCGTATATGCAACACACATGTACCCCTGAGGACAATCCAACACGCTTATATATTTATATTTATCTATAGAAAAGGTCAGTTTCATAGTACTCGGAAAACTGCAGTTTCCAGCCCGTCTACTCAAAGCACACGAAACAATCCAAGTGAAGAAATAAAACACAGCATGCACAAATGCACGTGTCACAGCACACGCCGGCGGGGTGGTTTGGCGCTCGGCGTTCGTCTGCGTTCAGATGGGTTTAGTGGTGCTGTTGTAGACCAGTTTCTCAGAGTCCTCGTAGGTGTGAACGTGACCGCCGTTAACTGCGACAAGCTGATGTTTGTTCTGACGTTTTTTCTTGCCTCGCAGAAGGCAGCATGCGATGACAATCAGAAGGATCGCTATGGCAACACCCAGAAGTATGGCAATGATGATGGCAGCTAGTGACAGACAGGGAGAGAGACATGCAAGTCATGTTGCATCAGCATATTTGGGTCAGTGTAACTACGTGGCCTGAAAATATCCCGAGCATCAATAATGGTGCTTCCCAATGTCTTCTATTGGTTGTACAGACAGATAGTCCCGCCCCAAACTCACACCAATAGTCTTATCCAAACTATTCTTCACTGTATATAAGATGGTCTTAAAGAATGAGGCTTAATATCAAACTGAAGTTGAACTGATAACCCATTGGTGTCATTACATTTAAAGTGAACATTTTGGTTAGTTTGTCATCATTTAATTTAATTATTTTTATATTTAATTTAGCAATGCATTATATTATAGTAACTAAATATTTGATATAGATTTATTATATGTACGTTCCTTCCTTTTCATTGTGTTGTATGTTGGTAATATTAGTTCCGCTTTCACTTGTTTCCGCGGGGACTGTAATAAGTGCGACACGCGCTCTCGTGAGAGGTAAACAAATGACGGGAGAATGAAGAGATGTTTCTGGACTCTACAGGTGTTACTGTTAATGCTGTTAAATATACCCCATCTTGTATTCTGCATTATTATGATACCTGTGCCTTACGGAGACTGAGATGTTTCCGCGGATAATAATAAAAACCGCTTCACGCAGGACGCGCCGGTTTAGTGTAAATAAAGCGTTAAGCGCACGTGAGCAAACGGAACCGAACGCGGAGCACTTCCGGTACTGTAAACATGAGAGAGAGATGTGGAGCACAGAACCGCTCTGAAAACACTGTAATAATGTTCTAACTTAATATAGACCGGACTGAGCAGCGCAAATACACTTTGAATGGAGCAGAATATTTATTTAATTAAATCGCAGCCGTTGCCATTTAATAATCGCACAAGGTCATAATCGCGGTTTCTATTTTATTTCGATTAATTGTGCAGCCCAAACACACACAAATACACACACATAAATATAAATACACACAAATATATATACACACATACACACACACATACACACACATATAAATAAATACGCACACGCAAACACACACAAATGCACACACACAGGCACGCTTTGATTATGATAAATTAGAACTAATTAATCTTTATACATTTTTAATCATATTTAGGCACTTTTCTTGTCAAATTTAGATTTATTAGATGAATTAAAAACCACAATTTATTCGATAACAAATTTGAATTGATTGACAGCCCTAATTATAGTGTGAAAAAACCGCCGTACTGATAATTGACTCGGTATATTAATCAAGGACTAATTTTCAACATCGAAAAAAATTCACATTAGCTTGAAAGGGACAGTTCACCCAAAAATCTGTCATTATTTACTCACCATCATGATGTCTCAGGTGTGTTTGACATTTGAAGTAAAATAGTCAAATATGTCAGCTCAGACGGTCCTTATAATGCAAGTGAATGGAGATTTCTCTTTAAAGCTCCAAAAATCACAGACAGTCAGTAAAACGTCATCCATACGACTCCAGCGGTTACGTTAATGTCTTATAAAGCCACACGATCACTTTAAGTGTGGAAAAGAGCAATATTTAAGTACTTTCTAGCTATAAATAATGCTTCCGGTCAGCAGCGGTGTGATGTAATCGCGCTGACACGTGAGAACTGAAGCATGCGCGCCGTTTACAAGCGAGGAGGAGGAACACTGAACAGAAGATCTGGTCTTTGATCTGTTATTATCTGTTTCTTTTTCTCACAATGGTGCGTTTATCCTGGACGTCTCAACCGAGAGAAGAACGTGTGATTACGTCTGTATCCATGGCAACACGAATACGTCACACGAGTGACTGCTTGAGCTCAGCGCTCTCACGTTTAAGGCTGCTGACCGAAAGCATGATTTATAGCTAAAAAGTACTTGAATATTGATCTTTTGCGCACCAAGTATCACTTTTTTTATAAAATATATTTGTTTATATGTTCAAACTAATAAATCTCAAGTGTAAATAAATACATGTTGTGCAACTACTTGTCTAAAAAAAATAAGTTAAATAAAAAAGCCTTATATTTTCCAGTGTAGCATGACCAAAAGTCTCCTACTTCACTATAAAACACCATCTTTGGTACACCAACAGATGAGCATGCCATTAGATTTAATTGACATTTTTTCACACTTAAAGTGATCGTGTCGCTTTATAAGACATTAACGTAACCGCTGGAGTCGTCTGATGACGTTTATACTGACTGTCTGTGATTTTAGAGCTTCAAAAGTCTGATCACCATCCACTTGCATTATAAGGACCGTCTGAGCTGACATATTTGACTATTTTACTCCAAATGTCAGACACACCTGAGACAGCATGAGGGTGAGGAAATAATGAGATCATTGTAATAATAATAACAACAACAACAACAACAACGATTGTTAAATATCTGGACCCATCTGCGACTCCAAATCGTGCATGTGGAATGTGTTTTGCCTGAACACAACTGCAGCGTTGAGCTACAGCCAATGAGAGAGCAGGAAAAGGGCGGGAAGTTTCAACGGGAGGAGTCCTGATGTACCTCAACCGGTGGAGAAAGAGAAGAGTGCCAATTCTCTTGGACAATCAGGAAGCAAATAGGTCGATTGTTCAGTAGGAGGAACTTTTTCATATTGTAACCAATAAAATATGATTAAAAACACACTCATCATATTCTGAAATGCGTAACATATAATCTCGCATCACTTCTCGCATGTACTCTGTTGTGAAACGTAATTTGGAGTCCAGGCAGAGTCGTCGGGGATTCGTCAATAGTGAAATGTTTTGTAACGTGTTCTCCCCTGTCGCCGATTCCTCGTGTAGTTTGAAAACGCCGCGACTATAACGCCAAGACGGTTGTGTGATGTGAGCGGGACGAAGGTCGTGTCGTGTGTAAGGGGCGTTCGTTACCTGTGTCACTTTTGCTCTCTTGCTTTTCAAACTGAGCTTTTCTGGCAAACACGTCAGAATCTGAAAAACAAAAACAAAGTGGCGTTCATGACAACACTGATGAAGTATTTCTTGATTTTGAAGCATGTTTTGGTTTGACTTGAGAAAGCAAAATGGCGGTCTACGGGAAAAACGTTCAATATGCATTTATATTAGCAGAGTTGACCATTTTTTGACCACGCACGCGCACACACACACACACACACACACACACACACACACACACAAATATGCACGCACACACACGCACACACACACACAAATATGCACGCACACACACGCACACACACACACACACACACACACAAATATGCACGCACACACACACACGCACGCACACACACACACGCACGCACACACGCGCACAAATATGCACGAACGCGCACACACAAATATGCACGCACGCACGCGCACACACACACACAAATATGCACGCACGCACACACACATATGCACGCACGTACGTACATACACACACACACATATGCACGCACGTACATACACACACACATATGCACGCACGTACATACACACACATATGCACGCACGTACATACACACACACACATATGCACGCACGTACATACACACACACACAAACACAAATATGCACGCACACACACACAAATATGCACGCACGCTCACACACACACAAACACAAATATGCGCGCGCGCACACACACACAAATATGCACGCGCGCACACACACACAAATATGCACGCGCGCACACACACACAAATATGCACGCGCGCACACACACACAAATATGCACGCGCGCACACACACACAAATATGCACGCGCGCACACACACACAAATATGCACACGCGCGCACACAAATATGCACGCACGCACATGCACGCGCGCACGCACGCACATGCACGCGCACACACAAATACGCACGTGCGCACGCACACACACGCACGTGCGCACGCACACACACACAAATATGCACGCGCGCGCACACACACACAAATATGCACGCGCGCGCACACACACACGCACAAATATGCACGCGCGTGCGCACACACACAAATATGCACGCGCGCGCACACACAAATATGCAAGCGCGTGCACACACACACACAAATATGCAAGCGCTTGCACACACACACACACACACACATAAATATGCACACGCGCACACACATAAATATGCACACGCGCACACACATAAATATGCACACGCGCACACACATAAATATGCACATGCGCACACGCACACATGAACTGTGTACCAAGCAGACAAGGAAGACTTCATCAAATGCAACTCACCCGTCACTGAACTGCACAACGTCATGCACTTGTCCTCGCTTTCAAAGCGGTTGTTATTTCCATCGCAGCCGCCAAACGTGAAGCGGTTACAGCGCCGCTCGTACGGATTGTAGTACCAGTTAGTGAAACTCGCCCGACAGGGACCCGTCAGTGGCGGCTCCACACAACGAGCTGTAAATGGGTAAAAGGGCATAGTTGCGGAAATATTGCAAACGTCGTTTTTCACACAGTGGTGTGAAAAAGTATTTGCCCCCTTCCTGATTTCTTGTATTGTTCATGCCAAATCATTTTTGAGCTTCAAACGAGATATAACACCCACCAGAGTCAAGCTGAGGGAAGTTTTCGAATATATATATTTATTACTGAAGCAAAGAAGTTATCCAACACCTATACCACCCGTGTGAAAAACTAACTGCCCCCTTAAACTTAATAGCTAGTTGTGCCGCCTTTAGCAGAACTGCTTGGAGGGTTTGAGCATGAGAAGGCCATTTAAGGTCCTGCCATGTAACGGGACCTGTCTTCCAAACAGTTCCACTTTCGACTCCGACTTCCGGCCTCGCCACTCTTCCGTGGATGGCATTTATGCCCGGTGTGTTTCTGACAGTGGAGTCATGAACAGTGACCTTTAGTGATGCGAGAGGCGCCTGCAGTTCCTTGGTTGTCCTTGGCTTTTTGGTGACTTAGTCGCAGTGCTCTTGGAGGACTTTTGGCAGGACGGCCACTTCTGGGACGGTTCACTACTGTGCCAAGTGTTCTCCGTTTGGAGATAACGGCTCTCTCTGGGGTCCTTTGGAGTCCAAGAGCCTTTGAAATCGCTTCGTAACCCTTCCCAGACTGATGCATTTCAATCACCTTTTTCCTCATCATATCTGGAACTTCTTTCGAGCTTGGCACAGTCATGCTGCTATGCCAACTTCATGCTGCTGAAAAAGTTCCTTTAAGTGTTGATTTGACTGGGTGTGTCTAGTCCAGCTGAACCTCATTATGAATGCGGTTTTGTAGATTTGGGCATTTAGTAACTAAGGGGGGCAAATACTTTTTCACACACGCCAAGTTGGCATTGGATAACATTTTTGCATCAATAAATATCATGATCATTTAAAAACTGCATTTTGTGTTTTCTCATGTTGCCTCTGTTTTATGTTCAATTCAGTTTGAACTTTTGAGACGATTTAATATGAGACAAACAAAAGCGGAAGACATCGGGATGGGGGCAAATACTTTTTCACAGCACCGTACATCACAACAGAGCAAAATATAAAAATCACCTTTCTCTGCGTCCATCGGAAGATCTATTAATCGCTTAAACTTCTTGTTCCCTGAACGGAGAAAACGGAGGAAAATCAGAAATTTAGAGTCGCACCTCAAAACTGCCTTGAGCGTCATTTCATCATGCATTAAAAGAACATTTCAGCAATACATCATGCTACATTTATCGTGACACACACACACACACACACACACACACACACACACACACACACACACATATATATACATATATATATATATATATATATATATGTTCACCAAAAAAAGCTCTTATTAAATGCTTTAATAAAACGGCAGTGAGCATGTTAAGAAAAGCATAAGAAAGCGGTGCATGTTCTCACAATTCGAGCACTCCGCCTCGTCCGAACTGTCGCTGCACTGCGATTCTCCATCACATTCGAGCTCTTTATCAAT
>JAVLUX010000023.1:502500-510000 GCA_032164185.1 Moxostoma hubbsi
AATGCAAATTAAGCGCCATCAAAAGCATTAATAACATGCCGTTGATTTCCACAGAAATTTCTGTTTGTTAACCAGTTTAGGAAAACTACCAAACAAAATGAGCTTTGAACACGTTTCCCTGCCATCTGTGCATCGCCAATATAACACAATGCACAAGCCTATAATTTATTCATATGTTGATTTTCTCCCCAATTCCCAAAAGCGCTCCGAGTCCTTGTGGTGGCGTAGTGACTCTCAGTTGCCTCCGCGTCTGAGACAGTCAATCTGAGACTCTACCCTCCCTAGCAACCGGGCCAATTTGGATGCCCCATGTGACTCCACCCTCCCTAGCAACCGGGCCAATTTGGTTGCCCCATGTGACTCCACCCTCCCTAGCAACCGGGCCAATTTGGTTACCCCATGTGACTCCACCCTCCCTAGCAACCGGGCCAATTTGGTTGCCCCATGTGACTCTACCCTCCCTAGCAACCGGGCCAATTTGGTTGCCCCATGTGACTCTACCCTCCCTAGCAACCGGGCCAATTTGGTTGCCCCATGTGACTCTACCCTCCCTAGCAACCGGGCCAATTTGGTTACCCCATGTGACTCTACCCTCCCTAGCAACCGGACCAATTTGGTTACCCCATGTGACTCTACCCTCCCTAGCAACCGGCCCAATTTGGTTGCTAAGGAGACCTGGCTTCTTAAAATAAGCTTTGTAGTCAGTGACATCACAGAAATCAATCTAAATAATTCAAAGACGTTTTATCTCCGTGTTTGTCCAGCTTTGATGAATATAATTAATTTAAGTTAATTTAATTCTGATGTTTTTGATGACGGCTCAAGTCAAAGTCTCATGAGAAGCTCTAAACCTCAGAACTGATTTCACAAACTCTCAATGACAGGAATGTGCTCATTCTCTGCCAAACTCCGACCGCAAAACCAGCTGCACCAGTTTCACAAACACTCGGGAAAATGGCAACCTGAATTCCGGTTTCTCCTGAAACTATGAAACATATTGCAGAGGTAACACACGACAGATTCACGTCCATTAGAAGAAATCAACAGCACATTCAGTTCCTTGGAATGCACCGGAAACTATTCTGGGCAAAAGTCCACAAGACTAAAAGAATCTTAGTCAATGTTTAATCCGTGTTTTCCAGCTAGGAATGTTCGGGATGATTGGAGGATTGGAGTATGACTCTCTGCAGGCCCTTAAGACATAAAGATAGAGAGAGAGAGACAGAGCGAGAGAGAGAGAGACAGACACATACAGAAACAGACAGACAGAGCGAGAGAGAGAGAGACAGACACATACAGAAACAGACAGACAGAGCGAGAGAGAGAGAGAGATAGACACACACAGAAATAGACAGACAGAGCGAGAGAGAGAGAGAGATAGACACACACAGAAATAGACAGAGCGAGACACACAGACAGACAGAGAGACAGACAGAGAGACAGAGCGAGAGAGACAGCGAGACAGACAGAGAAACAGAGCGAGACAGACAGCAAGACAGAGAGACAGAGCGACAGACAGAGAAACAGAGAGAGACAGACAGAGAAACAGAGAGACAGACAGACAGAGAGACAGACAGACAGAGAGACAGAGCGACAGACAGACAGCGACAGACAGAGAGAGACAGACAGACAGACAGAGAGAGAGAGCGACAGAGCGACAGAAAGACATTGAGACAGACAGAGAGACAGAGCGACAGACAGACAGCGACAGACAGCGACAGAGAAACAGAGAGAGACAGACAGACAGACAGATTCAGCGTATTGATTTGTTGATCCGTGTTGTGTGTTCATGTACTCACGGAGTGACTGTTCTGGAGTCAGAACTAACACAGAAACTTCGGCCGTTCCCGTCTTCCCTGTATCATCTGTGACCGTGAGTCTGAACTTATACATCCCAGGCGAGAGATTGGAGACAGTCACCGCATCCTTGTAACTCGTATTCTGAGAAAAGAATGAACCGGTTAGAAACTTTAGATTCTAATGTTGCACGTGGTTCATCAATTTAGCTTTTAAGATGAACCGAAACATCACCCGTCTTGTGGGAAGTCCACAAAAGTCTTTAGAATAACTCTTTAAACCCTGATTTATTCCTAGACATGGCATTGGGTTTCAAATGCGTCTACTGCGATCAGATTTCAATGGGACGGTCTCTGATTTTATGACATCATCGTTCTTCTCTGGAGATCCTCTCCAGCTCTGTGAGGTTGGATGGGGACCGTCAATGGACAGCCATTGTCAGGCCTCTCCAAAGATGTTCGATTGGGCTCAAGTCCGGGCTCTGGTTGGGCCACTCCGATATGCATTTTCAGTTCCGAGAGCTTATCCAAAGCTTTCCAAAACTCAAAGATGATCCAGAGAAATGGGACGCACCTGAGCTCAATTTCAAGCGTCACAGCGAAGGCATTATACGTCCCGTCAATGTGATATTTCAGTTCTCTCTTTTTAAAAAATGTGCAACGTTGGCCATTCTCTGTTGACCTCTCTCTCCTCAACAAGGCGTTTCCGTCCGCAGAACTGTCGCTCACTGGATGTTTTTGGGTTTTTTTGACACCATTCGGAGTAAATTCTAGAGACTGTTCGGAAATACTCAAACCAGCCCGTCTGAAACCAATAATCATGCCACACTCCAAATAACCGAGATCACATTTATGTTCCCCATTCTGATGGTTGATGTGAACATGAACTGACGCTCCTGACCTGCATCTGCATGATTTTATGCACTGCTGCCACACGATTGGCTGGTTAGATAATTGCATGGATGATTGTTGGTGCCAGACGTGACATTTCAAGTGGAATGTTCATTGGTGGCGGCGGCGGCGTAGTGGGATAAAGCACATAACTGGTAATCAGGAGGTTGCTGGTTCGACCCCCACAGCCACCACCATTGTGTCCTTGAGTAAGACACTTAACTCCAGGTTGCTCCGGGGGGATTGTCCCTGTAATAAGTGCACTGTAAGTCACATTGGATAAAAGCATCTGCCAAATGCATAAATGTAATTTATTTGTTGGTTTTTTGAGCTTCTATAGGGGCTATTTTCATGGAGAAATCTGGTTAAATGGGGAAAACAACTAAAAACTGATTCTGGACTGACCTTAATGTTTCCTTTAAAGCCGTACATAATTGGCTTTAAACTAAAAAAAGTGGTTTAAAAGGAGTTAATGTGCACTGTCTTGGTCCCAAACTCTTATTTAAGTCTAATAGAAGCACAGAACACGCTCACCTTCATGACGGCTGACTGATCCCCGGACACCATCTCCCACTCATATTTTACTATCTTTTTATCGTCTGTGCTCTGGATGCCGTTCAGCGTGACATCATCGTGAGGTTGAACGACTCGGTCTTGACCAGCCACTGCCACTGGAGGTTTGTCTTCCTCGTCTGTAAATCAAAACATTATGCAATAAAACAACTACCGTTGGATTGCACAAGACATGAGATAAATCAAGCCACGGTGTGTGAGAACACAATACAAGATGGATCTTGTAGAGATCAGTTGATAAAAGAGAACTTGGTGCCATTTCATTTATTTATTTATTTATTTATTTAATATATCCTTGAAATCCCCAATTCCCACTACTTAGTAGGTTCTCGTGGTGGTGCGGTTACTCAATCTGGGTGGCGGAGGACGAGTCTCAGTTGCCTCCGCGTCTGAGACCGTCAATCCGCGCATCTGATCACGTGACTCGTTGTGCATGACACCGGAGACTCACAGCATGTGGAGACTCATGCTACTCTCCACGATCCACACACAACTCACCACACGCCCCATTGAGAGAACCACTAATCACCACCACGAGGAGGTTACCCCATGTGACTCTACCCTCCCTAGCAACCGGGACAATTTGGTTGCTTAGGAGACTCACAGCATGTGGAGGCTCATGCTACTCTCCATGATCCACACACAACTCACCACACGCCCCATTGAGAGAACCACTAATCACAACCACGAGGAGGTTACCCCATGTGACTCTACCCTCCCTAGCAACCGGGCCAATTTGGTTACCCCATGTGACTCTACCCTCCCTAGCAACCGGGCCAGTTTGGTTACCCCATGTGACTCTACCCTCCCTAGCAACCGGGACAATTTGGTTACCCCATGTGACTCTACCCTCCCTAGCAACCGGGACAAATTGGTTACCCCATGTGACTCTACCCTCCCTAGCAACCGGGACAAATTGGTTACCCCATGTGACTCTACCCTCCCTAGCAACCGGGCCAGTTTGGTTACCCCATGTGACTCTACCCTCCCTAGCAACCGGGCCAGTTTGGTTACCCCATGTGACTCTACCCTCCCTAGCAACCGGGCCAGTTTGGTTACCCCATGTGACTCTACCCTCCCTAGCAACCGGGCCAGTTTGGTTACCCCATGTGACTCTACCCTCCCTAGCAACCGGGCCAGTTTGGTTACCCCATGTGACTCTACCCTCCCTAGCAACCGGGACAAATTGGTTACCCCATGTGACTCTACCCTCCCTAGCAACCGGGACAAATTGGTTACCCCATGTGACTCTACCCTCCCTAGCAACCGGGACAAATTGGTTACCCCATGTGACTCTACCCTCCCTAGCAACCGGGACAAATTGGTTACCCCATGTGACTCTACCCTCCCTATCAACCGGGACAAATTGGTTACCCCATGCGACTCTACCCTCCCTAGCAACCGGGACAAATTGGTTACCCCATGCGACTCTACCCTCCCTAGCAACCGGGACAAATTGGTTACCCCATGCGACTCTACCCTCCCTAGCAACCGGGACAAATTGGTTACCCCATGCGACTCTACCCTCCCTAGCAACCGGCCCAATTTGGTTACCCCATGTGACTCTTTCCTCCCTAGCAACCGGCCCAATTTGGTTACCCCATGTGACTCTACCCTCCCTAGCAACCGGGCCTTATTAAGGGCAAGTCCCTTATTTTGAGCTTGTTTTCCCAGAGCAGGGCCCCCATGTATAAAACCACATCTCCTCCCCAAAATAACCATATATGGAGTGTACAATGCATATCCTCATCTGCTGCATACCATGTGCATTTCACCATCCACACACGTAATTACCGTGTTTAACGGTACGAGAAACAGTATATAAGTCTGTAAATGTCACATGTGCCCAAAGATTAGATGCTGCACCATGAAGAAACATCATTAAGATATGAACTTGTTTTCCAAGAACAAATCTGGAATACCCCTTGGCAAAATGTAGTTATCTTTGCAGACATAAATCTAACCTTCTCAGAAATATTTAGCACATTTGATGCATATTTTAAATGCATGAACCCATTTGCAGCTGTCCAATACAGTTTCTGATGAGACATCTCTCCAACGATCTGTTATATGTCTTATATCTGCCGTCTGTTTAACTGAGCCATTTCACATCAGAGCCTTTTTAATTACATGCAAATAATAGAGGCGACTATTGGGTTCAAGCCCTTAACTACATCGTTTTTTAGAGTTTATAATCAGTCTGTCCAGTCCATTATTTGTTATTATTATTATTATTTGTCAGTTGACAGTTCACACACACACACACACACACCAGTAAAAGAGTGTGCGCACAGTCAAGAGTGTCCGTACGGGGCGCACATATTTATGCTTTTAAGTTTACTTTTATAAATCCCGATATGTGCGTGGAAAATCGCAATGTTTATACATCCAGCACCAAATCTGGAAACACTGTAACTGGTATATCACCCAGCCATACCGTTAAAAAAATGACACTACTAACCGTTCTTTAATTTTGTTCTAACATGTTACGGAACGCTGGAACCGGAACGAAAAATACCGTTTCTGCTCAGAAAGAACCGCAAAGAAAAACATTCAGTTTTTAGTCCCTGCTTCTGTTTGTGTGTGTGTATGTATGCATGTATATTTTATATACAGTATATATATATATATATATATATGGGCTGTCAATCGATTAAAATTTTTAATTTAATTAATTGCATGGTGTCCCGATAAATTAATCATGATTAAATCGCATTTACAATCTACTGCGGGATGGTTGTTTTCTTCACTGTATAAACTGTGTGTTGCTCATACAGCTGAAGTTTCACTTACTGCCCCCTGAAGTAAACAGGTGGTACTACAAGCATTTCTCAGGAATCTTCCTTATTACGGTCCGGGGACATTGCGATAAATTTAGTAAATTATTTTAAGGTTAGAGTTATTTTTTGTAAAATTAAATCGCACTGAATTAACGCATTAAATCAACAGCCCTAATGTGTGTGTGTGTGTGTTTGGGCTGCACAATTAATCGAAATTAAATCGAAACGCGATTATGACCTTGTGCGATTTAATTAATTAAATAAATATTCTGCTCCATTCAAAGTGTATTTGCGCTGCTCAGTCCGGTCTATATTAAGTTAGAACATTATTACAGTGTTTTCAGAGCGGTTCTGTGCTCCACATCTCTCTCTCATGTTTACAGTACCGGAAGTGCTCCGGGTTCGGTTCCGTTTGCTCACGTGCGCTTAACGCTTTATTTACACTACACCGGCGCGTCCTGCGTGAAGCGGTTTTTATTATTATCCGCGGAAACATCTCAGTCTCCGTAAGGCACAGGTATCATAATAATGCAGAATACAAGATGGGGTATATTTAACAGCATTAACAGTAACACCTGTAGAGTCCAGAAACATCTCTTCATTCTCCCGTCATTTGTTTACCTCTCACGAGAGCGCGTGTCGCACTTATTACAGTCCCCGCGGAAACAAGTGAAAGCGGAACTAATATTACCAACATACAACACAATGAAAAGGAACATACATATAATAAATATATATCAAATATTTAGTTACTATAATATAATGCATTACTAAATTTAATATATTAATTATCATTAATTAATCATTAGTTATCAGTTCAACTTCAGTTTGACATTAAGCCTCATTCTTTAAGACCATCTTATATACAGTGAAGAATAGTTTGTATAAGCCAACTTGTTTTTAAGGCCTAGAATAAAGAGTAACCTTTATATTTTGTGTATACTGAATTATTCAATCAATCAACAGTATTTTTGACAGCAAAAACTGGTTTTACCAACAGGGAACTTTAGTTAACAGTGATTCTTACATAGAACCAGTTTTGACAGAGCTGCTGATGAAAGTGAAATGATCCGCATCGATTGATGAGATGAAAATTGGAGATCGGTATCAGATGTTAAAATCCTGATTGGAGCATCCCTAATATTCAAATTGACTGTTTTTAAAACTAATGATGATGATTAGTGGACTGAGACCCGGTCACAACATGGACAAAAACATGTACACAGTGGAGGGTAACATTTGGATATGAGGAAGACTTTAACTGTTTATATATTTATTTGTTTGTGGTTGAACTGAAAAAAAGTCTCAGTTTGGTTCTTTTTAAGAGGCTCAAGTGTGAAATTCCCAGCAGCCTTTTTGCAGTTGAACATGTGGAAAACATCATAATCGCAAGCCCTTGAACAAGCCCCACCCAAACTTCAGAAACACTTCATACTCATGATTGAACTGTACGAATAATC
>JAVLUX010000023.1:515000-550000 GCA_032164185.1 Moxostoma hubbsi
CCTAGCAACTCACTATAAATAAAACAGAACACTCTGAAGACCACTTAGTAACACCCTAGCAACCACCCAGACCACCTTACCAATCACCCAGAACACCCCACTGACCACTACGCCCTGGTAACCACCCAAAACATCTAAGCAACTACCTAGCAACACTATATCACCCAGATGACCCTAACTACCACCTAGTAATGCCCTAGTAACCTTCGAGAACACCTTAGCAGCCACCTAGCAACACCCTAACAACCACCTACCAACAACCAAAAAACATCCTAACAACCACCTAGCAAGGACCTACTAACCACCCAAAACACCTTAGTAATCACCTAGCAATACCCTTTTAACCACACAGAAAACCCAAACAACCCTAGAAACCAGGAATGCTCTAGAAACCACTCAGAACACCTTAGCAACCACATAGCAACCACCCAAAACATCCTAACAACCACCTAGTAACACCCTAGCAACCACCCAGACCACCTTACCAATCTCCCAGAACACCCCACTGACCACTACGCCCTGGTAACCACCCAAAACATCTAAGCAACTACCTAGTAACACTATATCACCCAGATGACCCTAACGACCACCTAGTAATGCCCTAGTAACCTTCGAGAACACCTTAGCAGCCACCTAGCAACACCCTAACAACCACATACTTGCCCTAGCAACCACCTAGAGCACTTTAGCAACCACCTATACGTTACCCTATCAAATCACCCTAGCAACCCTCCAGAACACCTTAGCAACCACCTAACAACAACCAAAAAACATCCTAACAACCACCTAGCAAGGCCCTACAAACCACCCAAAACACCTTAGTAATCACCTAGCAATACCCTATTAACCACCCAGAAAACCCAAACAACCCTAGAAACCACTCAGAACACCTTAACAACCACATAGCAACCACCCAAAACATCCTAACAACCACCTAGTAACACCCTAGCAACCACCCAGACTACCTTACCAATCACCCAGAACACCCCACTGACCACTACGCCCTGGTAACCACCCAAAACATCTAAGCAACTACCTAGCAACACTATATCACCCAGATGACCCTAACGACCACCTAGTAATGCCTTAGCAACCAACCAGAACACCCCACTGACCACTACACCCTGGTAACCACCCAAAACATCTAAGCAACTACCTAGCAACACTATAACACCCAGACCACCCTAACGACCACCTAGTAATGCCTTAGCAACCAACCAGAACACAGTAGCAACCACCTAGCAACACCCTATCAACCACTCAGAACTCCATAACAACCCCCTAGTAACGCCTTAGCAATGACCCAGATAGCCTTATCAACATCCAAACAACACCCTAGGCATTTTCCAAATGGCAGTTTTGTACCCTTGAAGGGCACTGCGGGAAGAGACCGCCACTCAAATGGCCGTTCCAAACGAAGTAAGAAAACTGTTCTTTTTTTTGAGCCATTTTACAAGACTTTTAGCAAAGGGTTCATTCTTACTGTACTTTCATGCACCCTTCAGAGTGCCCAGATCAAGAGCCCTGTCCTTCGAAGTGATTAGGGCATAAGGATAATCACTTTCAAGTGGAATTCTCCCCCTATCAACCAGTCAGAACTCCCTAACAACCACCCAGAACACCTTAGCAACTGCATATCAACACCGTGGCAACCACCCACCACACCACAGCATCATTCTTTCAGAAAAACGATTCTTATCATCCTGATTACTGACTTTGGTCTCGCCTCAATGTTTTGGGAAACTTTTGGGAAACTATTTCATCAGCTAGGTTTGTGAAGCAGGAGCTTATTTTGCATCTTGGCTGGAATGAATGAATTTGTTGGCTGTGAAAGACGAGCTGCAGTGTCGTTTAATAATTTAGAGTTTGTAACAGACGGCACATCAGCGGGCGAACCAGCGGCGCTGCACTTCACTGATATGCCCAAGCAAAACAAAAGACAAATGAGGCAGCCATTGTTTTCATCGAAACTGGATCTCTTGGGAATAGCCGAAGCTCGTCATTGATGCACTTTGACGTGGGGATTCACCCTAGAGTTGTGTTCGGACATCTTGAAGCGATGCTCAATGCTCAATAAATGTGTTTCTCACATAAAGTTTTCTTCCTGTGCAAACGACAGCAGGCTGATTTGTTTCATTGTCTTTCTCATTCATCATTTATTAAGAAGTGTCCATTTAGTTTCAGGCCTAATCAGTCACACACCTGATAAAGACAGCTATAAATGACACCTTGGTTCCTAATGGATGTTAAGAGCATTTCTACACCCCCGACGGGTGAACGTAAAGATTATCGGAGCTGCTAGACACAGGTGATTGCGTTTCGGTCATACTTGATCCTGATATAGAAGAGCCGCATCCTTCCCACTGTACGAGTGCCGGGCAAGGCACTAAAGTCGAAGGATGTAGTTCACAAGTCGAATATCCTTTGCCAGGAGGAAATGGACTGTAATGGATGTCAAAAGTGCCAACAGTTATTCCATGTCAAATCCATATTTGTTTTTGTTTGAACAACTAGCTTCATGCCACAGTTTTCGACCATTGAAAATGGGTAAAATGTGCAGATGGAGCCACATTGAGAGCCCCATATCTCTGGGATTTAACCATTTAGGGCCTTAAAAATGAAGACACAAAAGGGAAAGTTTGTTCTGAATCAGAATGGAAAAGGATATTAAGATACCTTTAACACTTCTCAAGATAACGGCACTCCAACTTTGGAAAAATAGCAGAAAAAAAGTGCCTTTTCCCAATTTTTGCGCTCACACCGTTGGCACATAATGCAAAAAGTGCCACTGAAGTCAGCTGGTTTCAGTAATAGGTGTATCAATCTGTGTGTAAAATTAAAATCAAGACACTGACACCCTTTTAAAGAGACTTTTTTGACCTGTAGTTTTGGTCTAAAATCATAGGCGAAAATGGTCATTTTCACTGCCTTCAACAAAATACTGGATTAATCAGTAAATATTGACCCATTGCATTTAATATTTGGATTTAATGATCATTTATGTTATGTTTCACCTGTAAAAATAGATAAATAAATAAATAAAAATATCCACAGATGTCCAAAACATAATTGACATTCTTAGCAGACATGTCCTTATATGACTTGCATAAATGGTGTTTCAGGCAGTTTTGGGACACTTAATATTCTGTTTTCTAATGTAATGACATTCAGACATTTATATGTGAGATTTGGGTGTCCAAATACTTTTGGGGGTCATTGTATATACCAATAAATATGCATTTAAAAAGGCGGTTGCACTTGTCACTTATCTTGCCAGTGCATGTTATCGATCTTGGGTTGAACTATGCTCTTTCTTGACACACACACACACACACAGACACACACACTCATTACAGCAGACAGGGAGCGCAGAGAAGAGAGAGAGGGAGTGAGAGAGAGAGGGAGTGAGAGAGAGAGAGAGAGAGAGAGACACTCAGAGAGACAGGGAGGCACTGTTACTTGAGCGCAGACACGAGACACCAGCTGAAGAAGGCAGTTAGACAGAGAGAACATAACAATGAGTCACAAACACACTGCAGTATAAAGAGAAAGACAAAAACTGGACAAAAAGCAGGACGGACGCCAAGAGTGACTGAAACCAAAGGACAGAGTGCCGAGAGACAGACAGATATAGAGAGAGAGAGAGAGAGAGAGAGACGTCTCTTGGGCTTCTCCCTGTCTGTTATGGCAGGCATGGCGTCAGAACCGGGCACGCAGTCCAGAGTGATGTTTCAGACTAAAGAGGAGCCTGCCCAACGCAAACTGGGCAAACTAACGGTCAAATACAACCGCAAAGACCTGCAGAGGAGACTGGACATCGAGGAGTGGATAGACGGACAGCTGCACCTGCTGTATGACTGTGAGGTGAGACATGTGATGCATTACCGCATGCGTCCAGACTCCAGTTAATAATGTACATGTACATAAGACGAGATGTTTCGGCGTCTTTTGGACATGCACCAGGGTGCTCTTTGCAGTGCATTGGATTAGCATGTAAATACAACGGTACATGAGGGCGGAACTCATTGGGTTAGAGATTAGTCTTTCATGCCTAATCATGAGACCTACCTGAGTTACTCTTCATGTCCCGTAAGTGTCAGATGTTTCCTAAAATGCCTCTGGAGAGATACAAAATGGTATACTGTTCAGTTAAACTGGAATGCTTCACTTGTTCTTGGACGAATTTGACCAAAAGTGTTTGTGTTTGCATTGAGATCGCTGACATTTGTTGGAAGATGGCATCTTGGCATATCTGAGTGGTCATAAATGGTCCTTTCTACTGGAAATGCATCACTGTACCATGGTACAACCACATTACAGTTTTGTTTAGGTTGAGTATCTATTGCCAGTTGGAAACTTATGCTTATCGTTGATTCTCATGTGCAATATAATTCCATTGTTTCCCTCCTTGTTGTTGGTGTTGTTCGCCATCCAGCACTAGAGACGAGCCATCTCACTTAAAGCTATAAAACGTCATTCTATACGGAGTCAATACGCACATCTTACATGTCAAATCTCCCCGAGCAGTTCTAAGACACTGAGAGGTTTAATGGCAGAATCTCAGCAGGGGTGGATGTCTAGCAGAGCACTTACACAAAACACGGGTGCTTAACGAAATCTGCCGGGTTCAATATGAGTTAAGCTCTGCGGAAAGCATCTGTGACGCTGTCGACTACCGCGGACAACAATTCTGACTCAGTCCCCCATTTAAAAGCGGCAAAACCTGGGGGGGGGGGTCTGAGTATCTGAGCGCGTATTGACGCTGACTATCACCGCTGGATAGGGTGTGCTGAGGGACACCAGCCAGGTCTCCTTAGCATCCAAATTGGCCCGGTTGCTAGGGAGGGTAAGTCACATGGGGTAACCTCCTTGGGGTGGTGATTAGTGGTTCTCGCTCTCAATGGGGCGTGTGGTGAGTTGTGTGTGGATCGTGGAGACTAGCATGAGCCTACACATGCTGTGAGTCTCCTTAGCAACCAAATTGGCCCGGTTGCTAGGGAGGGTAGAGTCACATGGGGTAACCTCCTCGTGGTGGTGATTAGTGGTTCTCGCTCTCAGTGGGGCATGTGGTGAGTTGTGCGTGGATCATGGAGAGTAGCATGAGTCTCCACATGCTGTGAGTCTCCTTAGCAACCAAATTGGCCCGGTTGCTAGGGAGGGTAGAGTCACATGGGGTAACCTCCTTGTGGTGGTGATTAGTGGTTCTCTCAATGTGGCGTGTGGTGAGTTGTGCGTGGATCGTGGAGAGTAGCATGAGTCTCCACATGCTGTGAGTCTCCTTAGCAACCAAATTGGCCCGGTTGCTAGGGAGGGTAGAGTCACATGGGGTAACCTCCTCGTGGTCATGATTAGCGGATTGACGGTCTCAGACGCGGAGGCAATTGAGACTCGTCCTTCACCACACGGATTGAGGCGAGTAACCGCGCCACCACGAGGACCAACTAAGTAGTGGGAATTGGGCATTCCAACATTGGGAGAAAAACGGCAAAACCTGTTTAACTTTGCATGATACATGCAAGAATACCAGAAAAGGACTGTTTACACAGAGAAAACACCCTTCACAGGAATGAAGTGGCTAATGAATAACCAAAAGTGCATCCACTTAAAGAATTCCAACGTGTAAAAGAAGGATTTAGACACCAGCTACAATAACAGAGGAATTACGTCCATTAACAAAAACATGAGCTTCAAAACACGAGACTGAAAACACGAGTTTTGCTTGTTTTTACAAACTTTAAAGCTCTTTTTTCAGACGAATTAATTAAGTGCTTTAACAACAACACAAGCTTCACAATTCAGACCCTCAGGCGCACTCGTCCCATTTTCAGTGCGTTCCTGTAAGTTTTTTATCCAAACTGAGGGATGAATTCAAAGGATTGTCTGTGGTGATCGAAAATATGCCAAAACTGCTGTCCCGACAGCTTCAGAAACATTCCTTTAAGATATAGAGTAGCTGAGAGATTACACTCTAATCTGCATTTCTAGTGAGGAATGTTTCGATGACGTATTCCTTGGCCAGGACATCTCGGGACACGCGACATCTGTGCGTTACATCAGAGAGGCTGTAACGCTGCTTTCTGCTGCATCCATGGAAACCATGGCAACAGGATTCTGATTGGCTCAGAGGGAGGCAGAGGAGCAGAGAGGAGATTAAATGTGTGTGTGTGTGTGTGTGTGTGTGTGTGTGATCCCTACATAGTCGTGATAGTGACATTTATTCTCTTCTGCTGTTAATTTGGCGTCGTTAGAGAGGAGAGACGGGAGGTGATGACAATTAGACGAATCAGGTTGCATGCAGAGACATCAAAGGGGTTTTTCTGTGTTTATCTTCCCTCAACATTCACTATCTGAGATTAAAATGCAAGAGTTGAAGCCTCTTCCACCTACATGTGCTGATAATAACCATGCACGCATCAGGCCGCACTCGCAGGTGGTCTGTTGCCAAAATTACTCAGTACCCCAAACACAGTACGAACACCTGATCTCTGTTATCATTCACCACAACTGCTGCAGATTTCACATTTGTTTGGTTGCGTTTAAGTTAAGAATGTAAATAAATAAATACATATATTTGTAGTATTTTCTACCTGTTTAACACTTAAAATAAGATACATTTACCTGAAAAGCAAAACGACATCAGATATTAAGAAATGAAGGTCGTTTTATGCTTAAAACAAGAACAAAAATATTTGGGGTAAGAAAAATAAACTTAATTCAAAGAACAAGTACGGTATATATTTCTTTCACCACTGAAAAATAGTTATTTTTATAAGAATAAACCTCAAAAATGTTGTTCCGAAGGACATTAGGATATTTTTCCTGGACACCTAAAAAAAAAAAAAAAAAAAAAAACTAAAAAAAAAAAAAAAAATTTTTTAAAATAATAATAATAACATATCTATATATTTTATTTTATTTTTTATTAATTTACGTTTTGCAGCGCACCTCTGAAACGAGTTATTTTCTCTAACCCTGCTGTCAAATTGTTTCTTCACTTAAAAAATACTTTAGCCTATTTTTAAGATTTGTTAATTTTAATTAAAATTTATTTTTATTCTAAATTTATTTACTATTTGAAATAAAATTTTGTTATATTTTACTCGATTCAATTTGATTGAAATTTGTTGTGCTGCGTTCACATACAACGCAAACGAATTGTTCGTCTCGCATTGCTCGCGCGAGTTTGACCGCTGGATTATTGTGTTTAAACTGGCGTTCGCGTGAGTAATGCGAACCCGCGAGTATTCCCGGTTCTCTTCCGGAAAAGGACAGGGGGAGGGGCTTCGACAACTTGGTTCATAGTAAAGTTCAACCAATAGCTGGAATCAAGTAGACGCGCATATTTTCATGCGCAACTTCCTCGTGCACTTTCCTCCAAGCGATGTCTTTTTTCGTCCGGTACAATTCCAGGTGCGCACACACCGCTACAACAATGTTTTCCAGATTTCTTCTGCTTTTACGTCAGTAACATCCAAACAATCTCAATGCTGATAGGCTTTCGCGACAACGCGTCATGCGAATGAAAAAAAAAATTTGATGCGCGCGAATACACGAATGAAGTAATTTCACGTGTTCGAGTTGCACAATTCACGTTTATTCGCATCTTTGCATTGACTTTGTATTTTATCGTGCCACATGAAACGCTCACTCACGCATTGTACGTGAACGCACCGTTATGCAACTGAAATGCGTAAATCTTCAAAAAAAAAGAACGGAATAAACTTAATTTAAGATAAAATCTATTGAAAACAATTCTCATTACAAATTTGATCCTTAAACACATTTATCTTGTTTTAATTGTTGTTTTTTTTTTGATATTTCGCTGGAAAACAAGACCAAAAACTAATTTTAAAAAGTTATTTTTATATATTTATTTACTTTTTATAGTAAGAGGTGATGTCAGCCGAAAAGTTAGAGCAAGTTTTGATTGAAGATTACAAAGACAACAAGCAACGATGGCAACGATGATTTAAAAAATCCCTTCAGGACAAAACTAGGAGGTTACCCCATGTGACTCTACCCTCCCTAGCAACCGGGCCAATTTGGTTGCTAAGGAGACTGACAGCATGTGGAGACTCATGCTACTCTCCACGATCCACACACAACTCACCACACGCCCCATTGAGAGAACCACTAATCACCACCACGAGGAGGTTACCCCATGTGACTCTACCCTCCTTAGCAACCGGGACAATTTGGTTACTAAGGGGACTCACAGCATGTGGAGGCTCATGCTACTCTCTGCGGTCCACACAAGAGCAAATCAGACCACATTATACAAATAGTCAAAACCCGAAGGAACGAGTGGGGCTCGCCCATGCTAATCTCACCGCCACAATGCTAGGCTAAAGTGGGTGGTTGCAAGGTCGTTGCTATGCAGTTCTTAGTGTGTTCTGGCACGTTGCTATGCAGTTACTAGGGTGTTCTGGGTGGTTGCTACGTAGCCGGTTTCTTATTTGTTCACCACCAACTCACGGGGATATTGTGGTCTCCAGATGTGACTTGAGTCTTTGGGATGTGTGTGTGATATCATTCATATCTGGAGCACAAACAAACAACATTTTGATGCTTATGTTATTATGACCATCAGTAATAGTGATCATTAATAATTAAAACCACTTTCTGTACAAATGTGACATAAGTTATCAGAATGCTACTTTTTATAACACCTTTGAGATAAAAGTACAATGCTGGAGCAAAGGTTTTCACTCGAATTAATCATTTAGCTGATTATTTTATCTAAAGTTATTTATAGTTACAGTTATTACATTGATAAAGCACCTGAACATTCCAATAATTAATCATACTGTACATGTTTACCATCTTATGACACACACATATATATATATATATATATATATATTTAATTCTTATTTCTCAATTTGCCTCCGCTTCTGAGACCGTCAATCCGCGCATCTGATCATGTGACTCGTTGTGCATGACACCGCGGAGACTCACAGTATGTGGAGACTCATGCTACTCTCCACGATCCACACACAACTCACCACACGCCCCATTGAGAGAACCACTAATCACCACCACGAGGAGGTTACCCCATGTGACTCTACCCTCCCTAGCAACCAGGACAATTTGGTTGCTTAGGAGACCTGACTGGAGTCACTCTGCACACCCCATTAAATAATTATTATTTATATATTTATTATAAACGTAAATATTTATAAATTATTAATTGCAATTAATTTGATTAAAAAAGAGTGTGTGTACGTGTGTGTGTATGTGTATGCATGTGCGTGAGTGAGTGTGTCTGTGTATGAGTGTGTGAGTGTGTGTGTGTGTGTGTGTATGTATGAGTGCTGTGTGTGAGAGTGTGTGTGTGTGTATGTATGTGTGTGAGAGAGTGTGTATGTATGTGTGTGTGTGTGTGTATGTATGTGTGAGAGTGTGTTTGTGTGTATGTATGTGTAGTGTGTGTGAGAGTGTGTGTATGTGTGTGTGTGTGTATGTATGTGTGCTGTGTGTGAGTGTCTGTGTGTGAGTGTGTGAGAGTGTGTGTGTGTGTGTGTCTGTGTGTGCGTGTGTGAGAGAATGTGTGTCTGTGTGTGTGTGAGAGTGTGTGTATGTATGTGTGTGAGTGTCTGTGTGTGTATGTATGTGTGAGAGTGTGTGTATGTGTGTGTGTGTGTATGTATGTGTGCTGTGTGTGAGTGTCTGTGTGTGCGTGTGTGAGAGTGTGTGTGTGTGTGTGTCTGTGTGTGCGTGTGTGAGAGAATGTGTGTCTGTGTGTGTGTGAGAGTGTGTGTATGTATGTGTGTGTGAGTGTCTGTGTGTGCGTGTGTGAGAGTGTGTGTGTGTGTGTGTCCGTGTGTGAGAGAGTGTGTGTCTGTGTGTGTGTGAGAGTGTGTGTATGTATGTGTGTGAGTGTCTGTGTGTGTATGTATGTGTGAGAGTGTGTGTATGTATGTGTGTGTGTGTATGTATGTGTGAGAGTGTGTGTGTGTGTATGTATGTGTGTGTATGTGACAGTGTGTATATGTGTGTGTGTGTATGTGTGTGTGTGTGTGTGTGTGTGTGTGTGAGTGTCTGTGTGTGAGAGAGTGTGTGTATGTGTGTGTGAGAGTGTATGTATGTGTGAGAGTGTGTGTGTATGTATGTGTGTGTGTGTGTATGTATGTGTGAGAGTGTGTGTGTATGTGTATGTCTGTGTGTGAGTGTGTGTGTATATGTATGTGTGTGTGTGTGTGAGTGTGTGTGAGAGTGTGTGTGAATATGTATGTGTGTGTGTTTGTGTTGTCAGATATCCAGCATCTCTTCAGTGTGTTTACTCGACTGTGACCAACAGATTACACCGCTGAGACAGACAGCTGATTACTGATAAACACATCATAACAGAACACATGTACAGAACAACAGTGTTATCTTAAATGTGTCACACTTTTCTAGGAATATGATTTAAATGCAGCAGGTTTGACTGTGTCCTAAATACATTAAGCAGTCTATTTAAAGAGCACACTTTCACGTTCTCTGTGGATCTGTTGCCCATCTGTGTGTTTTAAATGAATAGTAAGTCAGTAAGACATCAAATACAAACATCACATTTATGCGCCGATCACTGCTGCTGCAAGCCACAAACAGCTAAAAACTTCATATCTGCTCTTAGCTTAGGCAGTTTTATAAAAATTAGCCATTTTGTACTTGTCTGTGAGCTTGCTTGTCTGAATAATTCAATGTTATATCTTAGATGTCCAGAACAAAATATGTAGTCTAGAAGGAATAGCATTATAAACAAATCATCAGAAACATGTTATCAAATATTGAAGATCAACAATGGCAGATCTCAGCTTTCTAATGACACCTAGATTGAGCTTGTAGTCCACTCAGAGGCCGAGATATTCAATGAAACAATGGGGGTGGTGCGTGCACTAAAAATTAGACCGAATGTCTATGGACGAGCACATCTGTGAGGGCTAAATTGTATTACAGCACCACCTACATTTCAGATCTGCATACTGGATATAGTTTATAGATCGTTCTGCCATCCATGTATCACATTTGGTGAATGTGATACATTTTTCATGTCCTAGCGGAAGGATTTCACTACAGGTTCTCTAATGCTTCCATGTAGAAGCCTGTAACAGTCCGCCCCCTGTGTCAGCCGCTGCATTATTCATGAGCATCTCTAATTTATGCATGCACTCGTTGGGTCCTGGAGTTACTCTCCCCAACCCTGACATCAATCCGCAAAAGCACACATTTTTGTCTCAGTAAAAAGTTATAGATTTGGTCTGGTTGCCTAACCCTAACCCTAACCCTAAGGAACACGTTCCAAAGATTTGGTTTAAGACGAGGAGAAGGGCGTCGCCGGGCCATAAGGATGCATGCCCGGCGCTGAGTTGCCTAATCAGCGGGAGGGAGATAAGGGACACATGCGGCCGCCCTGTGTGTGTATTTATGCTGCTGTGTTTTCAGGTTTGACGTTCTGTCTAATTAAAGTCTTTTTGAATGTGGATCCGGTTCACACCTCCTCCTTTCCCATGAGCAAGAGACCTTCTCTGTTACACTGGTGCTGAAACTCGCCACTGCCTTCTGCCAGGAGACGGAGGAGCCATTGCCGTCTGCCAGGGGTAGGAGTCGTCACGCTGTCCACCATGAGCCGGAGTAACAGCTGCCGTCCACCAGGGGATGTAGGACCCGCTGCTGTCCGCCGGGAGGTGAAGGAACCGCTACCGTCTGTCAGAGGGCAGAGGAGCAGCTGATCACTGGGTGTGCGGCATGCACACGGGTGCCGAAAAAATGTTCTCTGTCCCCCTTCATCAAATTCTCAGGAGATAGGGAGGACCATCGGGTGGTGGAACGGCCTGAAGGGCAGCGTGGGGGATGGGGGTGGGGTTTCAGAGCCAGTCAGGATGGCACCCTGGCCTGAATCGGGCGGTGGAGGATTGTGACGAGGAGAAGGGCATCGCCGGGCCATTAGGATGCATGCACGGCATTGAGTTGCCTAATCAGTGGGAGGGAGATTAGGGAAGAGCCCTCTCTGTCCCTCCCACTCGCTCTTTCTCTCTCCCCCTTCCTCAGATTCTCAGGAGATAGGGAGGACCATCGGGTGGCGGAACGGCCAGAAGGGCAGCGTGGGGGATGGGGTGGGGTGGGGTTTGTGAGCCAGTCCGGATGGCAACCTGGCCTGAATCAGGCATTGAAGGAGTGTGACAAGGAGACGGGCGTCGCCGGGCCATTGGTATGCACGCCCAGAGCTGAGTTGCCTAATCAGCAGGAGGGAGATAAGGGAAGAGCCGGGACACACACACGGCTGCTCTCTGTGTGTGTGTGTGTGTGTGTGTGTGTGTTTATGTTGCAGTGTTTTCAGTTTGACGTTCTGTCTAATTAAAGTCTTGTTGAATGTGGGTCCGGTTCCCGCCGCCTCCTTTCCCTTGAGCAAGAGGTCTTTTTTGTTACATGGTCATCTTTGTAAATCAGCCTGACTAGCTAAGGCCAGTAAACCAGCTAAGGCTGTTTTTCCAGCAGGGCAGCACTAATATTGGGGAATTTTTCCACATTATGTGAATGTGGCCTGTAGCATGTGTGTCCTGGTATGTTTTGATGGCTCTTTGGAGCAGGAAACAGAAGAATAAAGATCAGATTATTAATGGATCCACATTAAGACACAACACACACACTGATAAACTTTACTCTCATGCCATCTCTATTTTACAGAGCCCCTTACGGAGGAGGGCAGGACAGGAATTTGTTTTCTGTAATAGTTTTGCATGCCCTCGCAATAAGACACTATAGAAATTCTGCCACATAGCGATGACATCTCGGATCATTACTTCATCTCTTGTTTGTTGCGATCAGCTAATGTTACACAATCCACACCATGTTATTGTTCAGGTAGCATTTGAACTATTCAATCTTACAATCTTCCAGATTAATCTCATATACTCAGTAAGCCACAAAGTCCAGAAGAACTTGACGTAACCAGTCTTCTCTAGCACTCTTGATAGTGTCGCCCCCCTTCAATTAAAGCAAATTAAAGAAAAAATCCCCTCAACATGGCACAATGATCACACTCATGCTCTCAAGAGAGCAGCTCGGAAAATGGAGGTATTTCACGGTGCATGGATGGATAGTGTCTGTAGCTGCCAGGTCAGCATATTTTAGTAAACTCACAAAAAATAACCACAACAATCCTAGGTGTTTATTCATTACTGTGGCTAAATTGGTTAGGAATAAAGCTGCGTTCACACTGCCAGCGACATCGCCCCATTCATTTTCAATGAGAGCACAGCGACTTCCGGCGACACGAGCTGTCGCGACCGTTGGCGACTAGATGTGGGCGTGTCCAGCGGCACGACAAAGTTGAGACAAGTTCAACTTTATCCAAATGAAGAGCGACTTACAGCCAATAGGAGAGAAGACGGGAGAGCTCACGTGATCCTTCTCTCTCTCTCAGCTCCTGCAGTAACGATGGATGAAATGCTAATTCTTGCTGTTAGCAATTTTCCAGTGCTCTATGATAAGTCTCTTCCCACGTACAAGGACATTTTTAAGAAAAATACTGCGTGGAAAGGTGTCTGACTCCGAGATTGAATGGTTTTGTGGACCAGAGACAGACCGGCGTTTGCGTTTTCGCCGCAGATAGACAGCCGCTATGGCAAAGAGCAACGCCTTGTTTCTCATTCATCTTTGATATAAAGCATTTTATGTACTGATTCCATTTATATTTAGTCTTTTCCCTCCAAAATGTTTGTTTTTAGCGGCAAGAAAAGGGATTCGCTGTCAACAGCAATGGAATGACATCCGTGAACGTCATTTATAAATGT
This sequence comes from Moxostoma hubbsi, assembly GCA_032164185.1. NCBI lineage: Eukaryota > Metazoa > Chordata > Actinopteri > Cypriniformes > Catostomidae > Moxostoma > Moxostoma hubbsi. The sequence goes on from JAVLUX010000023.1 coordinate 528,779, forward strand.
TACTAGGCAACCAGTAGTGGGAACGCCCACTAGCGACTTCACCGCCAGCCACCAGCGACCTGCAGCGACAAAGTCACCGGCAGTGTGAAAGCAGCTTAAAGCCTCGACTGAACCAGATATTCCATTGCAACACAATAGTATGACTTCATGAATTTCACGAAATAAAATTGGAATTATGCAATCATCTGTTACAACACCTCAGAAAACAGCGTCTCATAATTTTCCTCACATGCAACTTGAAGATGAAGAGCTAACAAAACTGATCGAAACATCAAAAGCAACAACATGGATGTTAGATCCAATACCAACTAAGCACTTAAAAGAGGTATCTCCTGTAATGTCAGAACATCTTCTTAATATTATTACCTCCTCGCTATCCTTAGGACCTGCCTCAAGAAACTTAAAAATGGCAGTTATCAAACTGCTTCTTAAGAAGCCACAGCTTCATCCTGGAGAATTGGCTAGTTACAGACCGATTTCAAATCTACCATTTATGTCGAAAATACTAGAAAAGTTAGTGTCCTCCCAACTATGTTCATTTCTACTGCTATTATTAGCGTCTGCCAAATGCATAAGTGTGGTTAGGCCACCAGCACTCCTGGAATTGTAAACGAGGAATTGTTAAGTATGGAGTGCTGCAGGGATCAGTTTTAGGGCCTCTGCTTTTCTCCTTATACATGCTCATCCCAATATTCAAGTGCGCCATAATTACTGCTGTGAGTTTAAAGTCAGTCGTGTGGTTATTAATGCCCTGATGTCTCATCTGTCTAATCTGAGATGCTTTTAAGAGCTGATGTCATTAAAAACACTCCAGCAGAGATGTGACACTCGACACTCCTTTGAACTTAAACTTCACAGAGCATTTTAAAGGCCCTTTATGAACATATATGTCATACATGCCATTTTCTTTAATGATCTATAGAGCACTAATGACTGTATGACCCCATATCGTTGATTCTCTCAGGAGGAGGAGATTCCAGAGTTGGAAATCGACATCGATGAACTTCTAGAGCTCACAGATACAGAACAGAGATCTAGACTGCAGGTACAGAAGGACACATTTTGAGCTTGTTACAGTCAACCACAATTTTACAAAACAAACTAATTTACTATGAAAAGTCTAACTTGAGAAACATGAGGAAAGCATTAAGAGATGATGCTCTTGCCATTTGCTGTTTTAACAGGAGCTTTTGCAAGAATGTGGCAAGCCAAAGGAGGTAAGACCTTATAACACATCATAAAGAACTTTTATTCGCTTTTCTCTATCGACAGTTTCACAAACGAAACACGTTTAATTGCAGTTTCATTTGTGAAAGTTGCCAGATTGCCCTTGCTGGTAAATGCTCGACATCTGCAACTCACGCACGCAACGTGTCTCTCGTCTCTTAAACTGTAAAATGCCGTTAAACTCTGTGATGTTGTTTGCCAGAAATGACCTTTGAACTGTCAAGCTGTTAAGTTGATCACATGACTTTTGGTTCCGTGTTTAAGGGAGTTTAATTATGTTATCGTAATTAAGAGAATCCCTTACAGTTCCTGTAAGCTGTCGACCGATTTATTGTTCCACTCGGATGAAGAGAAGCTCTTTAGTTGTCCAATTTAACAACATTTATAAAAAAAAATTTGACTTCTGAGGTTTTAAATGGCTCGGAGTGTAAATCTTGCATACTTATTACATTTTCGTTTGTTGGACTATTAAGTGTAAATGTATGACATTATGTTTAGTGTAATATTACAGACATTATTTACAAAAGAAATACGGCTTTCAATCAAATAAAACATTTTAACGAATAAATGAGATGCCATGCCGATTAATTATTTAATTAATTGCAATTCTCAAAATCAATATATATATATATATATAAATACATAATAATACAAATAATTTTATAAAAATATTTTTATGACGTTAATTGATAAATTTAATTGTTTTTGAAGATATCCACACTATGCAACATTTTTCACAAGTGCCTATATATACACACACACACACACAGTATGTATACACAGTATACACATACACACATACACATACACATACACACACAGTATAAATAAATATACATATATATTTTGATAATCAGAAATATATTGCATTATTGAATGTTTGTATTTACACAATATATACTGATATATATATATATACAGTATATCTATATTTTGAAATGTATGAATATATGAACGTGTATTTACAATACAAAAAGTGGCTTTAGAAATCAGTATATTGTTTGTTTTATTCTCACCTCATTAAGCACAAGCCAACACTCAAACAAATATTTTAGCCTTTTTGTAAGATTAAAAAAACCCTGAAAAAGTAAGAGTAATCTTAAAAGAATATAAAATGAGTGAATCTTAAAAAATGGGCTACTTTTTTATTATATTCATTTATTTATTATAAATTTTATTATTACAATTTGTATTTATTTGTATTATTATTACCATTTTTTATTTTTATAAATTGGTCATATTCATTTATGTATTTTTTATTATTATTAAAAAAAACAATTTTATAAATTGGTCATATTTATTTATTATTTATATAAAAAACATTTTTTATATAAATCAGACATATTCATTTATTTGTTTTTTATTATTATTATTAAAAAAATATATAAATTGGCCATTTTCATTTATTTTGTATTATTATTATTATAAAAATATTTTTTAATAAATTGGCCATTTTCATTTATTTTTATTATTATTAATATATATATATATATATATATATATATATATATATATATATATATATATATATATATATATATATATATATATATATATATATATATATATAATTTGGCCATATTCATTTATTTATTTAATTGTATTATTATTAAAATATTTTTGGAATATATTGGCCATATTAATTTATTTTTATTGTTATTATTAAAAAAATATATATATAATTTGGCCATATTCATTTATTTATTTAATTATGATTAAAAACATTTATTTTATATAAATTGGCCACGTTGACTGCGTAATGTTGTGCAACCCTAACCCAAATCTTGCGTGACTTGTGCAGAACGAGGTTTATCATGAGGAATGTTCTTGCACAAACACATTTGATTTAGTTTCTTGTTGAGATCTAATAACTACCATCTGATTTATGCTTTATATCCTGGTGATTATGAAATAAATCTCCCCAAAATCTGGACAAAAAATGCTTAACCCAGATTTCTCCCTGCTATCTCTCCACAATCACAGGATTTTATCAATGGGGTGCTTTATCGGATAAAAGGACTTCGCAAGATGTCAGGATCGCTGAAGAAATAGGATTAGTTCAAAGTCAAGATAATGTGAACCACATTGCCCCGCCCCTGACCACACCCCATATCATAACCCCGCCTCCAGCCCCACCCTTGTATCTTCCTGTATGTATAGTGTTGAGAGTCAAGTCTGTGAAGTCTCTAGAACTGTCTTAATTCACATGTGGGACGATGACGGAATATTCTAGAGACTGTGTTTTTAACAACTATTAACCCTGTACAGTTTTGACAGCAGATTTAGAGGCGCATTGCAAATAAAATGTACTGCCTATTACTCAAATGCATTTTTTTTTTTGTTTTTGTGAAATGTACATTTTGCTTGCCTATTTATATATATATATAAGTGTTATATGTCACAATGAACAATTTCTTTTCAAAATAAACGATTCAGACACGAAACTTGAAAAGTGCACCATTTGATTTGGGTGAAAAGCCTCCAGGGCTGAAAATCAATAAAGAATGCTGCCTTTCACAGACATGTGATCTTTACACCACAACATTACAACCACCTGCCTAAATCATGTAGGTCCCATACGTGCCACCAAAACAGCTCTGACCCGTTGAGGCATGGACTCCACGAGACCTCTGAAGGTGTCCTGAGGTATCTGGCACCAAGACGTTGGCAGCCACACACACAGTATACACACACACACACACATACACACACACACACACACACACACACACACACACACACACACACACACACACAGTATGTATACACAGTACACACACACACACACACACACACACACACACACACACAGTATATATTCACAGTATACACACACACACTCACTCACTCACTCACACACACACAGTATGTATACACAGTATGTATACACAGTATACACACACACACACACACACACACACAGTATGTATACACACACACACACACACACAGTATGTATACACAGTATACACACACACACACAGTATGTATACACAGTATATACACACACACACACAGTATGTATACACACACACACACACACACACACACACAGTATGTATACACAGTATACACACACACACACAGTATGTATACACAGTATACACACACACACACACAGTATGTATACACACACACACACACACACACACAGTATGTATACACAGTATATATACACACACACACACACACACACACATACACAGTATACACACACACACAGTATGTATACACACACACACACACACACACACACACACACACACACACACACACACACACACACACAGTATGTGGGTATCTGGCACCAAGACGTTGGCAGCCGATCCTTTAAGTGCTGTCAGATGCGAGGTGGGGCCTCCATATATCGGACATGTTGGTCCAGCACATCCCATAGATGCTCAATCGGGCCACTGCCATCAGGGAATACCACTGCCATGAAGGGGTGTACCTGGTCTGCTACTATGTTTAGGTAGGTTTTATCAATGGGGTGCTTTATCGGATAAAAGGACTTCGCAAGATGTCAGGATCGCTGAAGAAATAGGATTAGTTCAAAGTCAAGATAATGTGAACCACATTGCCCCGCCCCTGACCACACCCCATATCATAACCCCGCCTCCAGCCCCACCCTTGTATCTTCCTGTATGTATAGTGTTGAGAGTCAAGTCTGTGAAGTCTCTAGAACTGTCTTAATTCACATGTGGGACGATGACGGAATATTCTAGAGACTGTGTTTTTAACAACTATTAGGTGGTACGGGTCAAAGTAACATCCACATGAATGCCAGGACCCAAGGTGTCCCAACAGGACATTGCACAGGGCATCACACTCCCTCCGTCGGCCTACCGCCATCCCATAATGCACCCATAGTGACCGGTCTGCGGCTACGCAGTCCCATATGCAGCAAGCTGCGATGCGCGATGCACTGTGTGTTCTGACACCCATCAGCAGTTTGTGCTACAGTAGCTCCTCTATGGGACCGGACCAGACGAGCTAGCCTTCGCTCCCCATGCGCATCAACGGGCGCCAGTTCACCCGCTGTCCTTCCACGGACCACTTTTGGTAGGTACTCACCCATGCATACCTGCAACACCCCACAAGTCCTGCCGTTTTGGAGATGCTCTGACCCAGTCGTCTAGCTCGTTACAATGTATCCCACCCCTTGACAGTTGCCATAGTAACGACGGAATCAATGTTATTCACGTCACCTGTGGCTGCTCAGTGCGTGCGTATACAAGAGTGTTAATGGTGAATTATATACATCACCGAGTTCTCCCGTTTAATAAAGTTTATTGATCTCATCTCAAAACGAGCGATCGCATAACGACACGCTTAAACCGATAGTTTCCAGCAATGCAATATAAAGTATATGACGTATATGACATGCAAGGAGTAAATCAGCATCATGCAGTAATGCTGAAGCAAAAGCACTTGTAGCAGTAATAAAAAGTGAAGGGTGTTGTTGAAGTTTAACTGATGCCCGCATGTCTAAGTTTACATATTAACCTCTGATGTTTACAGTGTTGAAACAACAGCTCAGTTATCTATAACGCCATGCACTTGAATTATTGAATTGTGTTTCCTTGGTCAAAGGGAGCATATGCTGGCATTTAAATAGCGGCTATTAAGAAATCACAGAGGGTTTATCTCTTTTGTACAATATATATTTATATATTTATGTTGTTTTGTTGTGATGTTACCACTAACCGAAGTACATCCAGGTGAATTACCTTTATTAAATGATTGACCTAGAATCAGTTTCAACCGTCTTTATTTAAGCGGTGTTATGATCTTATTTGGAGAAACAACAATATTAAAATAGCAAATATGAGTTGAGTCTGTTTGCATTTAGTTACCTTCATTTAAATAGTTTAATTCAATATGATCAGATTAATTACACACGTCTGTGGAGACGCCATTGTTCAATTCAGGTTACTTTATCAACTGAGTAAAGTGAAGTTGTTACGGTTATCAATGTATGTTCTTGTTGTATTATTACAGATGAATGTATGTGGGGAGGAGGACAAACACTGCGCTATTGTGCAACTGTAAACAGACACACACACACACACACACACACACACACACACACACACACACACAGTAATTAATGAGGTCATAAAGTGACAACACAGAAATCCAGCTGATGTACAGATATTTGCTTTGTGTGTGTGTGTTTGTTAGAGTGAGTGTGTGTGTGTGTGTGTGTTTGAGTGTTTGTTAGAGTGTGTGTGTGTGTGTGAGTGTTTGTTAGAGTGAGTGTGTGTGTGTGTTTGAGTGTGTGTTTGTTAGAGTGAGTGTGTGTGTGTGTGTGTGTTTGTTAGAGTGTTTGTTAGAGTGAGTGTGTGTGTGTGTTTGAGTGTTTGTTAGAGTGTGTGTGTGTGTGTTTGAGTGTTTGTTAGTGTGTGTGTATGTGTGTGTGAGTGTGTGGTGAGTGTGTGTGTGTGTGTGTGAGTGAGTGTGTGTGACTGTGTGTGTGTGTGTGTGTGTGTATGTGAGTGAGTATGTGTGTGTGTGTGTGTTTGTTAGAGAGCGTGTGAGTGTGTGTGTTAGAGTTTGTGTGTGACTGTGTGTGTGTATGTGAGTGCGTATGTGTGTGTGTGTGTGTATGTGTGTGTGTGTTAGAGAGAGAGAGTGTGTGTGTGTACGTGCACGTAGTATACAGACTTTCTATTTCACACATGCACAACAGGATATTTATTGACTTTATGTGCACAATGTAAAGTCTCATTTAAACTGTCACATTTACTTTATAATATATAATCAGGTGAGACTTCATAAGTTACACTTTAACGCTGCACATTTCCAAACTCATGACTAGATCTCTATAACACATGACCTGCTTTTCATTCAAGTTTTATGTCATAATGATCCAGTTTTTATCACCACAGACGCTTAAAAGCCGAACACATTTACTGCAAGCTGTTTGTGCCCTTCTTGAACTTCTCTTCTGTTAAAGCAGATACGTAAATACAATCCCAATAGTTGTTTGTGGGGGGTTGGGTGTGCTAGGGTGTTTGTTGTTCATGTCCCAAAATTGTTGGTGGGGGGGGGGGGGGGGGGGGGGGTTTGTTGTTCATGTCCAAAACTTTTTTTGGGGGGGGGAGGGGTTGGTTGCTCATGTCCCAAAATTGTTGGTGGTGTGTTTGTTGTTCATGTCCAAAAGTGACAGCGGTAGGAGGTGTCCTGATTACAGATGCAGCACCACGGCAACTCTTCATCATCATCATCACCCTCATCATCGCCATTAAATTGGCGGGACTGAAAAACAGCAGCTGGAGGCTTTGATGTGGATGACTGTGCAGAAATCAGGAATAATGCACTGTGATCCATACACACATATCTCCATCCTGCAGTGTCAGTGTTATTGTCATCAATATTATCTGCATCGCTTTCCAATAAAAACATCTTCAGACAAGAAATGTATTTACTTGAGAGGTATAATTACACGAATACAGAAAGACATTTTTAATGAAATATTGCTACATTTTTTCTTTCAATATTGGAAAATATATATGTTTACTTGTTTACTCGAGTGAATGTTGATTTTGTCGATACTGATCACTAATTAAGGGATAACAGTCAGCCGGTTGCTATGGCACAATAAACCCTGACAGGGTGATCAGGACCCCGACACGACTCTCTTATATCAGCCTGATGCTGTTTATTGTGGGACTGACTGTACATTATCCCACCTATTACACAGCTACTAACCAAATATATAAATACATGGACATAAAATATTGATTTGCATTGAAATTATGTCATTTGAGAAGAAATCGCTGAACAGCTGGAATCAACCTCCAGTTTGCGTCAGATTTCTGTTGGTGTTTACTTTGTAAAAATTACCGTCTGACTCCTCGTCATTCAAACTGTTACAAGACAACTTACCAAATAAACAAATAAATGGACATGAAACATTAATTTGAGTTGGAATTATTTTATTAGCTCTCACAGAACCCGAATGAATTTAAATCTCGGATGTGCGGTTGTTTCAGGGCATTATCTGACCACTAGATGGCGCCTTTATTTATTTATTTATTTTGTAGGAATTTTCAATTTGTAACGCCCAATTCCCAGTGCGCTCTAAGTCCTCGTGGTGGTGTAGTGACTCGCCTCAATCCGTGTGGCGGAGCACGAATCTCAGTTGCTGCCGCGTCTGAGACCGTCAATCCGCACATCTTATCATGTGACTTGTTGAGCGTGTTACCATGGAGACGTAGCACGTGTGGAGGCTTCACGCTATTCTCCGCGGCATCCACACACAACTCACCACACGCCCCACCGAGAGCGAGAACCACATTATAGCGACCACGAGGAGGTTACCCCATGTGACTCTACTCACCCTAGCAACCGGGCCAATTTGGTTGCTAAGGAGACCTGACTGGAGTCACTCAGCACGTCCTGGATTCAAACTCACGACTCCAGGTGTGATAGTCGGCGTCAATACTCGCTGAGATACCCAGACACCTGGATGACGCGTTTGACCAATCAGAATTGAGTATTCTAGGAGGCTGTGCCATAAGGTGGTGGTTAAGGCTGATAACGATTAATCGGCCTAGTGTTTAAAAAAATTATTTATTATAGAAATAAAACTATTCAGGAAAACAAGACAAAATTGTAAAAAAAACCCACAAAAATACGGATAAAGAAAATACACATTTCTAACATAAAAAAATTAAAAATTATCCCATGTGGTAAGCAATAATATAATAATTCTAATATAATAATGAAATTTAATTACTTATTTCCCAAGTAGTTTTATCTGTCCATCTATCTATTTATCTGTCTGTCTGCCTATCTATCTGTCTGTCTGCCTATCTGTCTATCTATGTATCTGTCTGTCTATCTATCTGTCTGTCTATCTATGTATCTGTCTGTCTGCCTATCTATCTGTCTGTCTGCCTATCTGTCTGTCTGCCTATCTATCTGTCTGTCTATCGATCTGTCTATCTATCTATATGTCTTTCTATCTATCTATATGTCTTTCTATCTGTCTGTCTGTCTGTCTGTCTATCTGTCTGTCTATCTATTTATCTATCTATCTGTCTGTCTATCTATCTATCTATCTGTCTGTCTATCTATTTGTCTGTCTATCAATCTATCTATCTGTCTGTCTGTCTGTCTATCTATCTATCTGTCTGTCTATCTATGTATCTGTCTGTCTGCCTATCTATCTGTCTATCTATCTATCTATCTGTCTGTCTAGCTATCTATCTATCTGTATGTCTGTCTGTCTATCTACCTGTCTGTCTATCTATCTGTCTATCTGTCTGTCTATCTATCTGTCTGTCTATCTACCTGTCTGTCTGTCTGTCTATCTATCTGTCTGTCTATCTATCTATCTGTATGTCTGTCTGTCTATCTATCTATCTGTCTGTCTATCTATGTATCTGTCTGTCTGCCTATCTATCTGTCTATCTATCTATCTATCTGTCTGTCTAGCTATCTATCTATCTGTATGTCTGTCTGTCTATCTACCTGTCTGTCTATCTATCTGTCTATCTGTCTGTCTATCTATCTGTCTATCTATCTACCTGTCTATCTGTCTGTCTACCTACCTGTCTGTCTATCTGTATGTCTGTCTGTGTATCTATACACGTATATATTTTTAAAAGATTTATATTCCTTTATTCTTTACTTGGGACTGTGGATTGAACACACCGGCCGTCTATAGGATGTCATTGCTTGTGCTTGTGTGATAGTTTTCTGTTGTGCGAGTCCTTCTCTGTGTTAATTGGTCCCCTGAGCTCAGGTGGGATGTTAGAGCCGCCTCCTCAGATAACTGACAGAGTGCAACACAACATATCATCTTCAAACGAGCTACTGACTCTTGACAACCATCTAAACAGCAGTCTCTTGTGGCACTTATGAGAACTGCAATGGCCAAAATAAACAGGTAATAAACAGACGACCATGTTTGGACACACATGCTCATTATTGATAGTATTCTCCACATTTTAGAATAATGGCAAAGTCCGTTAAATTCTAGAAGGAGCCACAGACATGTTATAAACATTACAACAGACAACCGCACTGGTATAAGTGGTAGCATGATGCTACTGCAATGTGCCATCTTATTTTTAAGAGTGGGATGGGGGTCGGGCAATGCCCCCATAAATGTTTCCTGTGCCCCACCCAACGCTGAAACATAATTATAGACTAGAGCTATCGACGTTACTGCTAACTCTTCGTGGCTCAGGAATCCTATGGGTTTTTAGAATTATCTTCTTTTTTTTTCTTCTTTTCTCCCAATTCCCAATGCGCTCCGAGTCCTTGTGGTGGTGCAATGACTCGCCTCAATCCGGGTGGTGGAGGACGAATCTCAGTTGCCTCCACGTCTGAGACCGTCAATCCGCGCATCTTATCACGTGACTTGTTGAGCGCGTTACCGTGGAGACGCAGCACGTGTGGAGGCTTCACGCTATTCTCCGCGGCATCCACACACAACTCACCACACGCCCCACCGAGAGCGAGAACCACATTATAGCGACCACGAGGAGGTTACCCCATGTGACTCTACCCTCCCTAGCAACCGGACCAATTTGGTTACACCATGTGACTCTACCCTCCCTAGCAACCGGGCCAGTTTGGTTACCCCATGTGACTCTACCCTCCCTAGCAACCAGCCCAATTTGGTTACCCCATGCGACTCTACCCTCCGTAGTAACCGGGCCAATTTGGTTAACCCATGTCACTGTACCCTCCCTAGCAACCGGCCCAATCTGGTTACCCCATGCGACTCTACCCTCCCTAGTAACCGGGCCAATTTGGTTACCCCATGTGACTCTACCCTCCCTAGCAACCGGCCCAATTTGGTTACCCCATGCGACTCTACCCTCCCTAGTAACCGGGCCAATTTGGTTAACCCATGTCACTGTACCCTCCCTAGCAACCGGCCCAATTTGGTTACCCCATGTGACTCTACCCTCCCTAGCAACCGGGCCAATTTGGTTACCCCATGTGACTCTACCCTCCCTAGTAACCGGGCCAATTTGGTTAACCCATGTCACTGTACCCTCCCTAGCAACCGGCCCAATTTGGTTACCCCATGTGACTCTACCCTCCCTAGCAACCGGGCCAATTTGGTTACCCCATGTGACTCTACCCTCCCTAGCAACCGGGCCAATTTGGTTACCTATGTGACTCTACCCTCCCTAGCAACCGGGCCAATTTGGTTACCCCATGTGACTCTACCCTCCCTAGCAACCGGGCCAATTTGTTTACCCCATGTGACTCTATCCTCCGTAACAACCGGGCCAATTTGGTTACCCCATGTGACTCTACCCTCCCTAGCAACCGGGCCAATTTGGTTACCCTATGTGACTCTACCCTCCCTAGCAACCGGGCCAATTTGGTTACCCCATGTGACTCTACCCTCCCTAGCAACCGGGCCAATTTGGTTACCCCATGTGACTCTACCCTCCCTAGCAACCGGGCCAATTTGGTTACCCCATGTGACTCTACCCTCCCTAGCAACCGGGCCCATTTGTTTACCCCATGTGACTCTATCCTCCCTAGCAACCGGGCCAATTTGGTTAATTTGAAAATATGTTTTTTGGTAATTAACACTACGCATCAAATGCTGTTGAACTTGTATTGAACCCGGAACAATCCTTTAATAATAAATATCTTTACTTTTGTGCCCTGAAACCAATAAAAATGTGTTGATAGCAACGTTATCATCCTGGAAACCAATTCAGAGAATTCCACTTCATGTAAAGCACTTAAAATAAATGAGGTAATTAAACACAGTTATGAATCCACCATCCGCAGATGGATGCTGGTTGTCAATAGCAACTTCCTCTGTCATCTGTGTGATTAATGATGTTCGGTCTGATGAACCGACACACAATCTCATGTGATTCTGAGTCACATTCGTGAAATATGTCATTAAGTAACACTTCAAGTAAAAAGCTGATTGTGTAATTACAGGACGTGGGGCTTGAGAGGGCGGGAGTCTCCCCTGTAAGGCAGCCAAACGCTCCTCCGTGTCTTTAGCCGACGGTACCGGCTGAACTGGCACTCTTAACGCAGATAAACGAGACTCCAGGTCTTTCTCTGATGGTATGGACTCTGTTAGGAGAGGGAGAGAGAGAGAGAGAGAGAGGGAGGGAGGGAGGGAGAGAGAGAGAGTGAGAGAGAGAGGGAGAGAGAGAGAGCGAGAGAGAGAGGGAGAGAGAGAGCGGGAGAGGGAGAGAGGTGAGGGAGAGATAGAGTGAGAGAGGGAGAGGGAGAGAGATAGAGAGGGAGAGAGGGAGAGCGGGAGAGGGAGAGAGCGAGAGAGAGGGAGAGCGGGAGAGAGGGAGAGCGAGAGAGGGAGGGAGGGAGAGAGAGAGAGCGAGAGAGAGAGAGAGCGAGAGAGAGGGAGAGCGGGAGAGGGAGAGAGAGAGGGAGAGCGGGAGAGGGACAGAGAGAGCAGGAGAGGGAGAGGGAGAGGCAGAGAGGGAGGGAGAGAGGGAGAGAGAGAGAGAGAGAGAGAGAGAGAGAGAGAGAGGGAGAGAGAGAGCGAGAGAGAGAGAGAGAGAGAGAGAGAGAGAGAGAGAGAGTGAGAGAGAGGGAGAGCGAGAGAGAGCGAGAGAGAGAGAGAGAGAGATCTAGTTGCAGCCATTATGTCAATTATCAACTTCCACAACACACGATGGCACTGCGATGACCAAATGCCTCTTGAAGAAACACATTTTACTTGGCTTGGTTTCCTCTTTCAGCTTCTGCAGTCTTTCGGCGATGACCTGGTCCTCTTTACTGAGACCTCTGGTTGGAACGAGACCCACAGAACTGCTTTTACCACCTTCAAGTTTTGGAGGCTGATTCTGTTGAGCTTGTTTGGCTTCAAGAGCAGCGACTCTCCTGTAACACAACATCTAAATGTCATCCAGCGCCATACAGGTGCATTTCACAGGTAAATAGAGCATCTTATTTTTAATAGTTTTCTGGTGGGGACCATCTGCTAGCATCATTCTGGTTAACTGTACTAGATATACAAAAGGATCTGTCAGTTTTGATGCACAACAGTAGCAGTGATGATCCAAACAATAATTCTTCAAGACAACATTTATACTGTACACCTGATATCACCTGTGTGCCACTTTAGATGGTCAAAAACATCAAAATTTAATATATTTATCCCCCAGAAGCACGTATTAGCATTGGGATTTAATCAATGAACTGCACTGTATCAACTTAAATATAATGAAAATAGCGTTTTCATATATTAAAACTATGTTGCTGTTTCAAACAGTTCACATTTCGTTTACATCTGAGCATGTAAACACAGGAGACACTGTGAGAACTGGAATTGTGGGGAAAGTAGTCTTCTTGTTAGAATCTTTGGGAATAAAAGGATGGTTTGATATTTCCAATAAAAGATAAGTATTGATATGATATGCTAATGTTAAGAATTAAACTATATATCTAAAATATTGAATGAATTACGAGCATAATGAGTAAAACTTAAAAGCTCATCATACGCTATAAAACTACATTTCCCAGCAAGCATTATGACGCAAATATAACGGCAAACGTAACGATCTTTTATTTTAGAGAAAATATCTAGAGGTACATAAATAAAGTTCAAAGCATAATTCAGCGATTATTATACATTTTAAACACCAAAAAATTGTTTAATAAAAAAAAGGTATCGATTACTTGTTAGCATTCACCCGGTTGGCTCCCGTTTTGTCACGTGAATGGTCCGTCCAATCGGAATCGAGCGAGCGCTCTTCCGGTTTACGTTCAACTGTCTGACGCTGCATGAATCTCTGGTCAACATGATCATACAGAGTGATTTTATGAAATAAAACTCATGTTTGTACACTTTTACTTTGTTAAGACGCGGAGTTTGGCGATTAGAAGCGTAAAATGAGATTATTGGTGTAAAAGTATGTTGGTGTTTGTTTCTCTCTTTATATTTCAGTTGAATGTGTCCGACTGAGGTCCTTAGAGGACACAAATGTCCGCGTCAAAAAATTGCCATAAAATATTATTAATATTTTTTAAAATATTATTATTAATATTATTAATATTTTTTTATATAATGGAACTGTTTTTTTATGAATAATAATAATAAAGAATTATTTTCCATACTGGGAACATATTTGTTTTTTAACATTGTTATCGCACAACTATTTTACATGGTAAAAAATACGATTAATTCCCATTTCAACATAATGAATAAAATTATAAAGCATTTTCTTTTGAATAATAATGATATTATTCGTACGAAATTATTATTTACTATTGGTTAAAGCCCTAAAATAGACTGGTTTGAAATGATATTGGTTGTTTACGTAAGAAAAAACATTTATAATTGTTAATTTTTATTTTTTAGTGGTTAAATGAAGAGACCCTTTCAATACTCAAGAGCAGATCGTGTAAATTAAACTGCGTTTTCATTTCCAACTCAAAACTCACTAAATCTAAAATTCTTCATTTCATGATATAGTGACAACCCGTCCAAATATAAGCGTCTCAAGACAATAAAACAACACGTAAACCACCAACATTTCTACTTTTCAGGGAAATATGCAGAGAGCAACTGAATGTAAAATTATTCATTTAATAATAAGTAAATCATATATTTTTTTCATTTTGATTGAATAATTATAATATTAAAATTAAATAATCTAAAAAAAATTTAAGGGTGCAAAATATTATAAATAAGAATAATATATTATTTCATATATATATTATAAATAATATAAATAATAAGATTAAATCATATTTTACAGTATTTTATATATATATATATATATATATATATATATATATATATATATATATATATATATATATATATATATATATATACTGTAAATAAATAAAATAAACTAAATATACAAATATATTTATAAAGATATTAATAAACATATATTTTATACAATTATTAATATATTAAACAATATTTTGGAATTTAATAAAACCAGCTAATTCAGATGTTACTATATTTCACCCAAGAAAAAAATATATAAAGTATTTTTTTATATTTAGATATAAAGATATTAGTTTAGATATTATATTAATATTTAGATATAGCATTTTTATTTACAAATATTACATTTATAAAATTATTTCTATTTATACATTTATAAATATTTCTATTTTTTTTAAATTATTTTTACATTTGTATTTACATTTCATTTTAATAGTATTTGTATAGAATATTATTCCTGAGATTTTGGTTAAAACTATGGAAATCATGTTAGCTTTGCTTATGATATTTGATTCGCTGTCATGACAAGGCTGTTATTTCAGAAGTCACATGGCTCATCACCAGCCTGAATTATTCATGAGCTGACCAGTTTATCAGTGCAGAGCTGAGGCCATACCTGCAGTCTCAAATCACCCATTCACGTGGAAACGCTTCACAACGGCAACAGAGGGGGCGTGAATAGTCACGTACGCACGCACGCACGCACGCACGCACACACACACTCACACACACAGACACACTCACACACTCACTCACACGCTCACACACGCACATACACTCACTCACACGCTCACACACGCACGCACGCACACACACGCACACACACTCACACACTCACACACACAGACACACTCACACACTCTCACACACAGACACACTCACACACTCACTCACACACACACACACACTCACACACACAGACACACTCACACACACACTCACACACACACACACACACTCACTCACACACACTCACACACAGACACACACACACACACTCACACACACAGACACACTCACACACACAGACACACTCACACACTCACGCACACACGCACTCACACACACACACACTCACACACACAGACACACTCACACACACACACACACACACACTCACACACTCACACGCTCACACGCTCACACACGCACATACACACTCACACACACACACACTCACACACACACACACACTCACACACACACACACACTCACACACTCACACACTCACTCACACACTCACACACGCGCACACCAGGGGCGTAGCCAGTAATGGGCCAGGGCGGCACTGGCCCGCCCACATTACTCACTGGCCCGCCCAGGCAAGTTTGATCAAAATACATTTTAATTTATTTTTATTATTAAAATGTATTTAAGAAAATATATTAATATAAACCTGATTTATTGTTGACTGGTGTGTGTGTTTAATTTGTTTTCCAAATAAAATGGAACTGTTGAAGCAAGTTGTAGAAAGCCTCCCTCCGGAACGTTATTGGTTGCTATGGCTGCTCTGACAGGAAAACTCTCCGGTGGCGGGCTCTAGCTAGCTACTTTTTTGCCAATTTATTAACATTGCTAAAATAATGGCTAAATAAGTGTCTTTAATGTACTATTTGAAAAAAGCAAGAGTTGAGGAAAAAGTCACGCCACTGCCTTCATCTACCAAGTCCACCCAGCCCAATTCTTCAGACTCATTAACCCACAAGAAAGCTAGTCAGGTGCTGGTGGCGGCTGCCGCTTGCTCCCTGGCGGCAGTGCCAGTGCTCTCTCCCAGTCAGCCTGACGTGGGTTTACCCGCCGATCTAACTGCAATTGATGAACCACCTTCACAACCCAATTTGAAGGTATTTCTCTGCGCTGTTTTTGAACTGTTTTTGCAGTTTGTCTATTCTTTTTTCTACTCTCTAAGGTTTAATTGTTATTTAAGTCATTTTTTTCTAGGAAAAACTATAGGCCCACTCACTTTTTCACTGGCCCGCCCAAAATACAATTTCTGCCTACGCCACTGGCACACACACACACACTCACACACACTCACTCACACACACACACACACACACACACACACACACACACACTCACGCACATACTCACGCACTCACACACACACACACGCACACACACACACACGCACACACACACACACACGCACACACACACACACACACGTTTTGTTTTATGTCATTGTGGGGACTTCCATAGACTTCTGTGGATTTTATACGGATCTAAGGTTCATTTCTATCCCTTAACCCCAAACCTAAACCTAACACTCACAGAACCTTTTTACATTGTCAGAAAAACATTGTTTAGGATGTTAACTAAAGCCATTTCCCTCGTGGGGACCGCTGGTCCTCACAATGTAGGTTATCTCAGGTTTTACTATCCTTGTGGGGACATTTGGTCCCCACAATGGAGGTTAAACCTGCGCGCACACACACACACACACCAAAGACATCCCACAGTAGAGAGAGAGAGAGATACAGAGAGAGAGAGAGAGAGGGGAGGGTAGAGGAAGCTGTTCTCGTATCCTCTAGATGTGGCTTGTACCCTATTTGTACCATGGCACCATCACAGGACAAGAAACAAGGGCTTCTGGGAGATCCAATGGGCAGTTTTGAGCAGACTGTAATGTCTGCAATAACACAGAACTGAGATGAGATGGTCGTGCATGCATGCAGCTGCAGGCACAAATGCATCGGGC
Organism: Moxostoma hubbsi; assembly: GCA_032164185.1. Taxonomy (NCBI): domain Eukaryota; kingdom Metazoa; phylum Chordata; class Actinopteri; order Cypriniformes; family Catostomidae; genus Moxostoma; species Moxostoma hubbsi. Next base: position 546,419 of record JAVLUX010000023.1, read on the forward strand.
TCTCTCATGCGAGCGGCTGCCTGCAGTGTGGAGGCTGATTGAGTGCTCGTGTGACCGTGTGTGAGAGCGTGTTTTAATTCAGCCTCACAAAGCCTCTTCCAAGGAGAGGCTCCTGAGTTCATCACAACGGCAAGGTAAGGAACGTTTCTACATGCATATGCCACCAATGATCGTGCTCTCGAATGTAGGGAGAAAGGCAGAGGAAATGAAACGAGGTTGAGATTCATCGGTGGTGTTGCTGCTTTGTGCTGCATCGTTGGAGAGAGACAGAGATAGCGGGTGATGGGAGACCGAAAATGCACTTAGACGACAATAAAGGAGAGTTTGAAACGGCTAATGAGGAGGTAAAGCTCAGAAGGACTGCGGTGATGTGGAAATACTGGCACCCTCCCCTCACACATCACCTCCTCATTGGCTATACGTTCACACAGCAGCAGAATACGGTTGTCAGTCCTGTTTTAGACCTCGTTTACACCTGTGTAGGATCCGTTTTGGGCCGTCCGATCACAAATGGACATCGCTAAATAAAGGCGTAAATGAGGTCACTGTGATTTTGCCAAGTGTCAAAGATGTGTTGCCCAGCACTGTCATGACCACTCGAAATCGACTTGGCTCGGCTCAACAAAACGTTGTTTTTTTCTCTCTGGGTGTAAAAGTGACACTTTTTTGTACCTCGTAGCCAACGCGCACGATTGTGCTACCTTGCACTATTATTATAACTTTTGTTGAGTTGGTCCTGGAAGCACAATCTAGTCAAGCGTAGTCCTAAATAGAGGTTGGCCGAGAGTCCATTTTGGCTAAGCTAGTGGAAAAGGCTGATGACGGATTTATTAGCCAATGTAACTATTAAATGTAAAGAAAATTTAAAAACACAAAAAGTCTTTCCTTACTTTGACGGGCACAGACAAAGAGGCAGCAAGAGTTCAAAAATGAACAAAATCCCAGATGCAGAAGGGGACTCTTATTTTGGAATATCTGTGCTCACTTAAACACTTAAGGGAAACAAAACATGCTTCGCTACCTCTTGCCAGACGGTTAGGTAATAGAGCTGGTTTTGAGGGACCAGGTGAGGTTCTCCGCCAGGTGAACACCAAGGAATTTGGTGCTCTTGACGAGTCGTCGATGTTCAGCGGAGAGCGTTTGCCCTGTGCCCTCCTAAAGTCAACAACCATCTCTTTTGTTTGTCCACCAGCACCAAAAACAGAGGAAAATAATTATAATAAAAAGCACTATCGGCAACAATCGGCACTGATATTTTCCAATAATCATTAGTTACAAAATGCAACTATCGGTGCCGATATATCGGTAAAACCAGTCTTCCAAAAAGCAACTATTGTTGTTCCAAAAAGATAATATTGGCGCCAATATTTTGGTAAAACAGGTCTTCAAAAAGCAACTATCGGCACTAAAATATCGGTAAAACCGGCCTACCAAAAATGTAATATATCAGTGTTGATATATTGGTAAAACCGGTCATCCAAAAAGCAATTATCAGCAACAATATATCAGTAAAACCAGTCTTTCAATAAGCAACTATTGATCTTCCAAAGAGCAAATATCAACGTTGATATATTGTTAAAACTGGTCTTCCAAAATGCAACTATCAGCACCAATATATCGGTAAAACTTGCCTTGCAAAAATCAACAATCGATCTTCCAAAAAGCAACTATTGGCATCGATATATCAGTAAAACCAGTCTTTCAAAAAGCAACTATCAGCACCGATATATCGGTAAATCTGGTCTTTCAAAAAGCAACTATTGGTCTTCCAAAAAGCAACTATCAGCACCTATATATCGGTAAAACTGGTCTTTCAAAATGCAACTATCAGCACCGATATATCGGTAAAACTGGTCTTTCAAAAATCAACTATCAGCACCGATATAGCGGTAAAACTGGTCTTTCAAAAAGCAACTATTGGTCTTCCAAAAAGCAACTATCGGTGCCGATATATCGGTAAAATCAGTCTTCCAAAAAGCAACTATCGGTGCTGATATATCAGAAAAACCAGTCTTCCAAAAAGCAACTATCAGCACCAATATATCGGTAAAACTGGTCTTTCAAAAAGCAACTATCAGCACCGATATATATCGGTAAAACTGGTCTTTCAAAAAGCAACTATTGGTCTTCCAAAAAGCAACTATCGGTGCCGATATATCGGTAAAATCGGTCTTCCAAAAAGCAACTTTTAATCTTCCAAAAAGCAACTATCAGTGCTGATATATCGGCAAAACAAATCTTCCAAAAAGCAACTATCAGCAACGATATATCGGTAAAACCGGTCTTTTAAAAAGCAACTATCAGTATAGATATATCTGTAAAAATGGCCTTACAAAAATCAACTATCAATCTTCCAAAAAGCAACTATCAGCACAGATAAATCAATAAAACCGGTCTTCCAAAAAGCAACTATTAATCTTCCAAAAAGAAACTATCAGTGCCGATATATCGGCAAAAACCAATCTTCCAAAAAGTAAATATCAGCACAGATATATTGGTAAAACCGGTCTTTTAAAAAGCAACTATCAGCACCGATAAATCGTTAAAACTGGTCTTCCAAAATGCAACTATCAGCACCAATATATCGGTAAAACTGGTCTTTCAAAAAGCAACTATTGGTCTTCCAAAAAGCAACTATCGGTGCCGATATATCAGTAAAACTGGTCTTTCAAAAAGCAACTTTTAATCTTCCAAAAAGCAACTATCAGTGCCGATATATCGGCAAAACAAATCTTCCAAAAAGCAACTATAAGCACCGATATATCGGTAAAACAGGTCTTTTAAAAAGCAACTATCAGCACAGATATATCGGTAAAAATGGCCTTACAAAAATCAATTATCGATCTTCCAAAAAGCAACTATCAGCACAGAAAAATCAATAAAACCAGTCTTCAAAAAAGCAACTATTAATCTTCCAAAAAGAAACTATCAGTGCCAATATATCGGCAAAAACCAATCTTCCAAAAAGTAAATATCAGCACAGATATATTGGTAAAACCGGTCTTTTAAAAAGCAACTATCAGCACCGATATATCGGCAAAACCAGTGTTCCAAAATGCAACAATTTGTCTTCCAAAAAGCAACTATAGGTGCCGATATATTGATAATAAATGATATGTCGGTCGACCTCTAGTCCTACCCCTAACCATAACCTACACATAAAATCAGTAGTAAGTTATATGTTGATAAAAATGGTGTACAAGGAAGAAGGTAGAAGGAAAAGCATACAGAAATTAATGAAAAAGTTTTTGACCAAATACCTGAAAGGGTGAAAATGGCGGGAGCTGTTTAAAATAGATTTGAATAAAAAAATAAATCCTTAAAGATGCCGTACAAGCCTTCATATTTACAATCGTTATGCATCTCTCCGGATATTACCGTAAAGGCTATTCCGAATAATACCAGCAGGGGCTACCTAACGGCCAAGCCAAACCCTGACCCTTTAGGTCACACTAAATGCTGCTTTTTGCATGTGTAGAATTTTGTTGACGCACATGACATTGATATTTCATCGCATATCAATGGTAAATTGTTTGTCAGAATCTGGAAAATCAGTGCATGCAAATATCTCCATCTCCTCTC
>JAVLUX010000023.1:555000-607500 GCA_032164185.1 Moxostoma hubbsi
ATTTCTAAGTGTATTGTGGGATAAGGCCTACTGATTGAAACATGCCATTTGTTTTAAAGATCAGACCGATAGATGAAGTTCCTGGATTCAGTTAACACACACAGATCAATATTCATCCCGAGACCTCATGAAACAGAAACAGATACTCTTGCTATCTAACGAAGCCTTTATTCCCAAAGGGCAATTAGTTGAATTGGTATTTATTGTCTTTGTCAGGTTGTTGTTATCCATGTAATTGAAGACATGTGACTGCAGTCTCTATACGTTGTACAACACTGTGTGCGGTTGCCTCCAAAATGCATCCCAGAGGAGGATCATATCACTCAGAGTTTGTTCTTTCATGGCTCTGGAGACTCAGTTTTGTTTCCTTAATATCAGCTTTATCTCGCATGTTTCTCCTAAAACTCCTCGGGGAACAATTTACTCTAATGAGTCAATCGCAAGTACAGTAAGCAAATGAGTCAGTCTCGTAGCCGTCTAGGAAAAGCAACCGATATATTAAAGGGATCTCATTTGGGATATTTTCCTTCCAGTGAGAATAGTCGCTAATATGCTGCAACAATAGTTTTTTTGGGTGATTTAGATTAAGGGTGGTGGATGGTGATTTCAATCTAACCCTGAACAAACCAGTCAGATTTAGTTGTTTTATGAAGGGGTTTAACTGGAATGCTTTCAATTCCGAGTTAGGGAATTACTTCGGGATATCCTAGAATGGTAAATGGTCTACACTCGTTCAAATCGCTTTACACTGCGTCTCATTCACCCATTCACACACACACACACACACACACACACACACACACACACACACACACACACACACACACAAACACACATAGACAGACACACACACACACACACACACACACACAGACACACACACACACACTCACACACAGACACACACACAGACACACACACAGACACACACACACTCACACACAGACACACACACAGACACACACACACACACACACACACACACACACAAACACACACAGACACACACTCACACACACAGACACACACACACACACACAGACACACACACACACACACACACACAAACACACACAGACACACACGGACACACAAACACACTCACACACACAGACACACACACACACACACACACAGACACAGACACACACACACACACAAACACACATAGACAGACACACACACACACAGACACACACACACACACAGACACACAGACACACACACACACACACACAAACACACATAGACAGACACACACACACACACAGACACACACACACGCACACACACACAAACACACACAGACACACAAACACACTCACACACACTCACACACAGACACACTCACACACACTCACACACAGACACACACACACACACACACACACAGCGAGACAGACAGACAGAGAGAGTCTGTGCTCATTGTGACACGGGTGAGGTCGAGACAGAGACACATTTTCTCCTTAACTGTGAGAAATTTACACAAACTCTCAAACCTCATGCCACAGATCAGATGCTGGTGATACTGGGGGAGATCAGATCAGATGCTGGTGATACTGGGGGAGATCAGATCAGATGCTGGTGTTACTGGGGGAGATCAGATCAGATGCTGGTGTTACTGGGGGAGATCAGATCAGATGCTGGTGTTACTGGGCGAGGTCAGATCAGATGCTGGTGTTAATGGGGGAGATCAGATCAGATGCTGGTGTTACTGGGGGAGATCAGATCAGATGCTGGTGTTACTGGGGGAGATCAGATCAGATGCTGGTGTTACTGGGCGAGGTCAGATCAGATGCTGGTGTTAATGGGGGAGATCAGATCAGATGCTGGTGTTACTGGGGGAGATCAGATCAGATGCTGGTGATACTGGGGGAGATCAGATCAGATGCTGGTGTTACTGGGGGAGATCAGATCAGATGCTGGTGTTACTGGGGGAGATCAGATCAGATGCTGGTGTTACTGGGCGAGGTCAGATCAGATGCTGGTGTTAATGGGGGAGATCAGATCAGATGCTGGTGTTACTGGGGGAGATCAGATCAGATGCTGGTGTTACTGGGCGAGGTCAGATCAGATGCTGGTGTTACTGGGGGAGGTCAGATCAGATGCTGGTGTTACTGGGGGAGATCAGATCAGATGCTGGTGTTACTGGGGGAGATCAGATCAGATGCTGGTGTTACTGGGCGAGGTCAGATCAGATGCTGGTGTTAATGGGGGAGATCAGATCAGATGCTGGTGTTACTGGGGGAGATCAGATCAGATGCTGGTGATACTGGGGGAGATCAGATCAGATGCTGGTGTTACTGGGGGAGATCAGATCAGATGCTGGTGTTACTGGGGGAGATCAGATCAGATGCAGGTGCTACTGGGGGAGATCAGATCAGATGCTGGTGATACTGGGGGAGATCAGATCAGATGCTGGTGTTACTGGGGGAGATCAGATCAGATGCTGGTGTTAATGGGGGAGATCAGATCAGATGCTGGTGTTACTGGGGGAGATCAGATCAGATGCTGGTGATACTGGGGGAGATCAGATCAGATGCTGGTGTTACTGGGGGAGATCAGATCAGATGCTGGTGATACTGGGGGAGATCAGATCAGATGCTGGTGTTAATGGGGGAGATCAGATCAGATGCTGGTGTTACTGGGGGAGATCAGATCAGATGCTGGTGTTACTGGGGGAGATCAGATCAGATGCTGGTGTTAATGGGGGAGATCAGATCAGATGCTGGTGTTACTGGGGGAGATCAGATCAGATGCTGGTGTTACTGGGGGAGAACAGATCAGATGCTGGTGTTACTGGGGGAGATCAGATCAGATGCTGGTGTTACTGGGGGAGATCAGATCAGATGCTGGTGTTAATGGGGGAGATCAGATCAGATGCTGGTGTTAATGGGGGAGATCAGATCAGATGCTGGTGTTACTGGGGGAGATCAGATCAGATGCTGGTGTTACTGGGGGAGAACAGATCAGATGCTGGTGTTACTGGGGGAGATCAGATCAGATGCTGGCGTTACTGGGGGAGAACAGATCAATAGTCGCTAATATGCTGCAACAATAGTTTTTTTGGGTGATTTAGATTAAGGGTGGTGGATGGTGATTTCAATCTAACCCTGAACAAACCAGTCAGATTTAGTTGTTTTATGAAGGGGTTTAACTGGAATGCTTTCAATTCCGAGTTAGGGAATTACTTCGGGATATCCTAGAATGGTAAATGGTCTACACTCGTTCAAATCGCTTTACACTGCGTCTCATTCACCCATTCACACACACACACACACACACACACACACACACACACACACACACACACACACACAAACACACATAGACAGACACACTGGGGGAGATCAGATCAGATGCTGGCGTTACTGGGGGAGAACAGATCAGATGCAGGTGTTACTGGTGGAGGACCATCATGCATCAGTTGCAGCAAAATTCATTTTTGAGATGCACACCCTCAGAAACCAGTCACTGCCTTAATGTACTTCAGTCACAGTACTTTTATTCTCTTATGTTCATAATATCCTGTTAAATGCTTATTTTATATTGTATAGTGTATATTGTTATTATAGTTTTTATTTTATTTATTACCAGGCACCTTATTTTAATTCTATCTTTATTGTTATTTGTTACCATTTTATTATTATTTTTCTTGTCATTATCTGTTTTGTGTATTAATGGTTTGGCAATATTGTATGTAAACACAATCATGCCAATAAAGTAATTTAAAATTGAAAAAAAGAGAGAGAGAGAGAGAGAGAGAGAGAGAGAGAGAGAGAGAGAGAGAGAGTGAGAGCGAGAGGGAGAGAGAGAGTGAGAGAGAGTGAGAGAGAGAGAGAGGGAGAGAGAGACCGAGAGAGTGAGAGAGAGGGAGAGAGAGAGAGAGACCGAGAGAGTGAAAGACAGAGAGAGAGAGTGAGAGAGCGAGAGCTCATGGTTAATTGTGTTATTAGCAGTCCTTTAGTGTGATGGGAGGTCAGCTGCTTTGAGAGTCTTTTATCAAGTTAATGCACTTTGAACCCAAAGGCACGAGCCACAGGCCCTCTGAGATTCCCGTCTGTCATTTACAGGGCGGCCTGTAAGAGTAAGAGATACTTCATGTCACATGTGAACACACACACACAATAGCAGAGCTCTCAAGCACAAAAAAAGCCTTCGATGTGCAAGATGAACAGACCAAAGGAGATTTAGATGTCAGGCAGAAACGTTGCTTTCTTTACGCATTAAAAATGCTGACATTGATTTGGGAATTATGTCTGTGTTGGATTTTCTATTCTAAGAATAAATGTGATGACTTATATTCCTTTTGCCTTGATGCAACACATTTTGGTCTTTGGCTTTAGTGTAACGGTGATATGCAAAAAAAGGACTGACAAAAATAGAAAAGGCCCTATCAAAAGCAACCAAAAAGTACCATGATAATTTGATGTTTGTTTGGAGATATATATACACATATATGTTATTTCAATTCTGTCACATTAAGTTTGGAATTGATAACTGGGCACATAAATGTAGAATCACTCAGTTTCTGTGTTCCTTAATTAATACCATTATTAGAGGTCGTCCGATAGTGGATTTTGCCGATATCGATATCTAAGGTGGTGTAAAAGGAAGATAAGTGTTTAAAGTTGATTTATATAATGTTAAAAACATTAACTTAAACTGTCCTTAATGTAGCGGGCACAGAAAGAAAATCCTACCACACCTGGAGTCGTGAGTTTGAATCCAGGGCGTGCTGAGTGACTCCAGCCAGGTCTCCTTAGCAACCAAAATTGTCCCGGTTGCTAGGGAGGGTAGAGTCACATGGGGTAACCTCCTCGTGGTCGCTATAATGTGGTTCTCGCTCTCGGTGGGACGTGTGGTGAGTTGTGCGTTGATGCCGCGGAGATTAGCATGCAGCCACGTTGCCGCGGTAACACGCTCAACAAGTCACGTGATATGATGCGCGGATTGGCGGTCTCAGAAGCGGAAGCAACTGAGATTCGTCAGTGAGAGTCGTAGTGAGAGTCACTACGCCACCACGAGGATTTAGAGTGCATTGGGAATTGGGCGTTCCGAAATTGGAGAGGATAAATTTAATTAAATGAAAAAAGAATAAAATCCAGATGCAGTTTATTGTTCAACTAGAAAAACATGAAGATTTGGTGCATAAGGCAGGACCTTTAACTATAAAGCTAAAAAACACACGGGGACTCTTATTATATAGTGACCACGAGGAGGTTACCCCATGTGACTCTACCCTCCCTAGCAACCGGGCCAATTTGGTTGCTAAGGAGACCTGGCTGGAGTCACTCAGCATGCCCTGGATTCAAACTCATGACTTCAGGTGTGATAGTCAGCGTCAATACTCGCTGAGATACCCAGACCCCCTAAAATATCAATTTGTAAGCATTTTCTCACGTTTCTTTCTTCTGAAAGGTCTCTGCTGGTATCTGACAATGTTTCGCAAAAAGAAAAAGAAGAGGCCTGAAATTTCAGCACCGAAGAACTTTGAGCATCGCGTCCACACGTCTTTTGATGCAAAGCGAGGAGTCTTCGTCGGCCTTCCTACACAATGGCAGAGTTTAATCGAGAACCTCCGCAGACCCAAACCGATGGTGGACCCGTCCAGAATTACACCGGTGGAGCTCAAACCAAAGAAGGTTAGAATTAGATACATCAACATAGTGGGCAGATGTTCAACATTACTGCTGTAATTGACCACGAGGAGGTTACCCCATGTGACTCTACCCTCCCTAGCAATCGGGCCAATTTGGTTACCCCATGTGATTCTACCCTCCCTAGCAACCAGGCCAATTTGGTTACCCCATGTGACTCTACCCTCCCTAGCAATCGGGCCAATTTGGTTACCCCATGTGACTCTACCCTCCCTAGCAACCGGGCCAATTTGGTTACCCCATGTGACTCAACCCTCCCTAGCAACCGGGCCAATTTGGTTACCCCATGTGATTCTACCCTCCCTAGCAACCGGGCCAATTTGGTTACCCCTTGTGACTCTACCCTCCCTAGCAACCGGGCCAATTTGGTTACCCCATGTGACTCAACCCTCCCTAGCAACCGGGCCAATTTGGTTACCCCATGTGATTCTACCCTCCCTAGCAACCGGGCCAATTTGGTTACCCCTTGTGACTCTACCCTCCCTAGCAATCGGGCCAATTTGGTTACCCCATGTGACTCTACCCTCCCTAGCAACCGGGCCAATTTGGTTACCCCATGTGACTCTACCCTCCCTAGCAATCGGGCCAATTTGGTTACCCCATGTGACTCTACCCTCCCTAGCAACCGGGCCAATTTGGTTACCCCATGTGACTCTACCCTCCCTAGCAACCGGGCCAATTTGGTTACCACATGTGACTCTACCCTCCCTAGCAACCGGGCCAATTTGGTTACCCCATGTGACTCTACCCTCCCTAGCAACCGGGCCAATTTGGTTACCCCATGTGACTCAACCCTCCCTAGCAATCGGGCCAATTTGGTTGTTTAGGAGACCTGACCGGAGTCACTCAGCACGTCGTGGATTCAAACTCACGACTCCAGGGGTGATAGTCAGCGTCAATACTCGCTGAGCCTCCCAAGCCCACCATCTTTTGATTTTTTATAGGAATGGAAACGAGGCTGTACGTCTATCCCACACAGCCTCGTTTCCATTCCCAAGATGGCGCTTGCGTTTATAAGGAAACTCAATATATGGGACATCTTCACGTACAGTAATGTATTAATGCACCTTCAAGCTTGCAAACCTTGATCCAGTTTGGGCTCTTGTCTCACTAGAGAACACAGGTCTTAATCCTATTCTAACACATTGTTTCCAGCAGGATGAGTTACACCATGAAGTTTATTCCCTAAGCTTTAGTGATTTAACACACTAACCCAAAGTACATTAATATGCTCCATGCAAGCCAAATGCTTGAAAGCTTAAGAGCCCGCTTTGGACGTCCCATGTCATTTTTAAGGGCAGTTTGGTTCATACTTGGCAGAGATATCGAAATGATGACGCAAAATCAACGCTGCATGTTCATTGCTAATGTTGCACAGAAATGACAGGATGCTGCACTGTTATTCTGGGCTATTTTTCATGAATATTGCACCTTTGTCTCTGCATCTTGCTATATGTGGTGGCGGTGGCGTAGTGGCTAGAGCACAGGGCTGCTAATCAGAAGGTTGCTGGTTCGAACCCCATGGCCACCACCATTGTGCCCTTGAGCAAGGCAGGTTGCTCCGGGGGGGATTGTCCCTGTAATAAGTGTACTTATGCCACTGTAAGTCGCTTTGGACAAAAGCGTCTGCCAAATGCATTAATGTAAATGTATATGTACGTCTATCTCCGAATGTGCCATGAGATCATATCAAAATGTCTATTTTCTAGATGTTTATGTGAACCTCACGTCACTTGCGTCAAAGCAACCGTGAACGAAGCTCTTGACAACTGTCAGTATACTTCGTATATAAAATGCTGCAAATATATAATAGACACATATATGTCATGGCACACTCTTTAAATAGCAGCTGATTTCAGTTCACATTAATCAAAACCTCCCTCTTGTCCTCCGCAGACCATCGTGCGAGGGAGTATGATTGGCCACGGAGACTACATCTCAGCCGTGCTGTCAGACATGAACCGCCTGTCAGTCACCAGCTCCAACTCTCTGCGCAAGAGCAGCCCGTCGGCACGCAAGAGAGCACAGTCACTCGGCCGCCTCGGGGAGGTGAGTGAGGGCGACACGTATCAGTATGAAGGTCTGGAGCCGTCTCGGGATGAACCAGACGCTCGCTGGGGAGACAGGTCACGGATCATCCACAGCGAAAGCGGGACACCGTACATGGGTCTAAAGAAAAGCATCACGCTCCAGCCCAACGGCGTGCTGCCCAGAGCAAAGTCCACCTATGAAGTCAGCACGAGCTCTTTGGAGGGGCCTCCACCACATCCGGTCCTTCCCGCACCTCCTCCACCCCCCATCCCATTCCCAGAGCCCCTCAGAACTATGTATGCGGGTGGAGATGTTGGGAGTCTGACCGAGAGACTCATGATGAGAAGAGAGTTTCCCATTGTGTTCACGCACAACCACAGACCCGTCACCTATTTCTACAGTCCCACGATGCCCATGCAGCAGCCTCACGGAGACAGCGGGGGTATCACTCCTGATATGAGAACTGCAAACAGACTATTGGTACACCTGCAAAACAGCCCCGGGAGACCGTACTCCTCATATGACCTGAAGGTAAACAAACATGCGTTGTTTGAGGCCGTCTCGCTTAAATACATACTAACCGAATTGATGGATTTTACTTTAACGTTTAACACGTTCCAGGTCTTATTGTGCATGCTTGATCACTTCTCATATAAACTGTTGCATTACCTGTTGTTTTGGCATAATCAAAGGTGAATAAATGAAAAGGTCTGGCTCTGTCAAATTAGTTATACTAACATGCTTGCACCAGATATCTGGCTCGGTTCACAAATCACGATTCAGTCTGAATTGTTCAGACTTGTTTGGAGCAGTTTCTCACTCATTTAGCCTAACGAGATACTTTAGATTGGAAGAATACTGATTGCTGATCACTCACAGTGGAAAAAGAGTCAATGTTGCCATTTATGTGTTCTGTGTTTTACAATGATACAGTCCGACGCTATGAGGCACCAGCCAGGCTATATGCACAGCGGCACCAGCAGTCCACTCGTGAGTGGCACCAGACCACACAAAACCATCCGTTCTTCTTCTAGCTACACTATAGGACTCTCTCCCAACATTAGTTATCGACCCACCGGTCCAGACCCCTTTATGAGACACTCTGGCTGCCCAAACCCAGGACTCTACCCCAGACAGGACAGCCCGTCCCAGCCCAGACCCTCACCCACTGGTTCCCTGGCCAACAGCCCCCCAGGAACCTGTTCCCCTGCATTCAGACCCCCTCAACACCCCTCGCCACGACCCCCGCCCGACCCGCCCAAAGTGACCCATGAGCAGTTCAAGGCCGCCTTGCAGATGGTGGTGGATAAAGGAGATCCGCGCTCGTACCTGGAGAACTTTGTGAAGATCGGAGAAGGTTCCACGGGTGTGGTGTGCATCGCCTGCGAGAAACACAGCGGACGGGTGGTGGCGGTCAAGATGATGGATTTGAGGAGACAACAGCGGCGAGAACTTCTCTTCAATGAGGTAAAACAAGAGCACTTTGACCAAAAGTCAAAGCCCTCAATTCAATATTATGACCAAAAAACGTTCTGGTTTGTTCACAGGTGGTGATCATGAGAGACTATCAGCACAGGAACGTGGTGGAGATGTTCAAGAGCGCTCTTGTGGAGGAGGAACTCTGGGTAATCATGGAATATCTTCAGGGAGGAGCTTTAACCAACATTGTGTCAGAAACCAGGTATACTGGCAGTTTCTCAAATGGTGTTGTCTTGAGGTTTTTCGCTTTCAATGTGTTCTCAGGAGCGTTCAGAAGAAATGCCCCACCGTGCCATGGGTGGGTTTAGTCTTCTAGTTAAAGGAATGTTCAATACTAGTTCTACCGACAGCATCTGTAACTAAAAACAGTAAAGTCAGTAACACAACCATATGTTCATCCCCCTTGAAAAGTAGTCCCGCCACTAAAAAGCAACTTAACTTTGGATAACTTTGGAAATAGGTAATGGGTCTGTGGTTGTGCGTGAACACAATGGGAAACTCTCTTCTCATCATGAGTCTCTCGGTCAGACTCCCAACATCTCCACCCGCATACATAGTTCTGAGGGGCTCTGGGAATGGGATGGGGGGTGGAGGAGGTGCGGGAAGGACCGGATGAGGTGGAGGCCCCTCCAAAGAGCTCGTGCTGACTTCATAGGTGGACTTTGCTCTGGGCAGCACGCCGTTGGGCTGGAGCGTGATGCTTTTCTTTAGACCCATTTTTTGTACGTTAAGAATGAATTAAACACCTCAGGTACACATGTACCATAGACTTCCATTGTAAATGCATGACTGTAAACTCCATTTTTGTTAGTTTTAAAAAATTTGACACACATTTTTGTATAGAAATACCGATTAAGTGCTTCAATGAAAATACAAGCTTCACATTTCCGCTTTTCAACACTCTGGTGCACGTTCCCCATAGACTTCCATTGTAAATGCAATACTGTAAATGCAATTTTTGTTCGTTTATATACAAACCGAACAGCTCAAATTTTGGGGGGATTTTCTCCCCTTTTTCCCCCCCAATTTGGAATGCCCAAGTCCTCGTGGTGGCGTAGTGACCCGCCTCAATCCGGTTGGCGGAGGACGAATCTCAGTTGTCTCTGCGTCTGAGACCGTCAAGCCGCGCATCTTATCACGTGACTTCTTGAGTGCGTTACCATGGAGACGTAGCGCATGTGGAGGCTTCCCGCTATTCTCTGCGGCATCCACGCACAACTCGCCACACGCCCCTCCGAGAGCAAGAACCACATTATAGCGACCACGAGGAGGTTACCCCATGTGACTCCACCCTCCCTAGCAACCGGCCCAATTTGGTTGCTAAGGAGACCTGACTGGAGCCACTCAGCACGCCGGGGCTCCAATTTAAGTGCTTCAACAAAAACATGAGCTTAACAGTTCTGCTCACACCATAGACTTCCATTGTAAGTTGTTTGGCTGTAAACACAAAGGGACGAGTTGAAATGATTTTCAGCGGTAACTGGCAGCATGTCACAGAGCTCAACATCACTTTAAGGTCACGTGCATGCCAATTTGAGGTGACCCAGGTAATGTGATTACAATCATGTCATCTTGAGGAATGCACAGGCTGAGGTTACTCCCAAGGGTCTCAGCTTGTAATCAGTGTTCTGTAAAGTACTTGGGGTAACATTAAAAGTGTCTTTTAACATGTGTTGCTGTTGTATTTTATTCTCACCACAAGAGGGCAGGTAACTCATTACACTGTGGTGGACAGTACGGGAGCTGTCTTCCACACTCTGCATCCTATGGTGAAAGCTTTCATTTGATTATACAGTCAGATTCGAATATGTTGTGGTGACATGCGGGGGGAATCTGATTAGTGATGTGTTTAATGCAGCTCTCTCTTGTTTGATGAGGGAGTAGTTGTAACATGATCCACACAAACACTCTCGGCTCTCTCTGTATGCCACGTCCCTCAGGCCTCAAACTGCAAACTGGGACTGTCATCAGAGAAGCACAAGATCTGACGTGAGCAGCACTGAGTACACTTGTTCCAACAGGACTGATTATACAGACGGCACAAGTCACAACAGAACCAGATTAGTTTAGTTAAGCAAAATGTTTGGATTCTGGCTGAATTCAGGAATTATTTTTACATTTACAGGCAATTATATGGCGTGAGCAATTAATAGGTACTTTGATGGCCTGCGTCTCATCAAAGTCAGTCACTTCCACATTCTCAAATGTCTTCCAATATTTCATGAAACATTTGAAATGTTTTTTTAACTCCATATAGAGAGAACAGACGCTTACAAACTGAACGAATGAGCATGTTTGCCAGTGCAAAGATGTTAGGGTCATCTAGGTGGTTGCCAAGGTGTTTTTAGGTGGTTGCCAAGGTGTTGTTAGGTGGTTGCCAAGGTGTTTTTAGGTGGTTGCCAAGGTGTTGTTAGGTGGTTGCCAAGGTGTTTTTAGGTGGTTGCCAAGGTGTTGTTAGGTGGTTGCCAAGCTGTTGTTAGGTGGTTGCCAAGGTGTTTTTAGGTGGTTGCCAAGGTGTTGTTAGGTGGTTGCCAAGCTGTTGTTAGGTGGTTGCCAAGCTGTTGTTAGGTGGATGCCAAGCTGTTATTAGGTGGTTGCCAAGCTGTTATTAGGTGGTTGCCAAGCTGTTGTTAGGTGGTTGCCAAGCTGTTGTAAGGTGGTTGCCAAGGTGTTGTTAGGTGGTTGCCAAGCTGTTGTTAGGTGGTTGCCAAGCTGTTGTTAGGTGGTTGCCAAGGTGTTTTAGGTGGTTGCCAAGGTGTTGTTAGGTGGTTGCCAAGCTGTTGTTAGGTGGATGCCAAGCTGTTATTAGGTGGTTGCCAAGCTGTTGTTAGGTGGTTGCCAAGCTGTTATTAGGTGGTTGCCAAGCTGTTGTTAGGTGGTTGCCAAGCTGTTGTAAGGTGGTTGCCAAGGTGTTTTTAGGTGGTTGCCAAGCTGTTGTTAGGTGGTTGCCAAGCTGTTTTCAGGTGGTTGCCAAGCTGTTGTTAGGTACTTGCCAAGCTGTTATTAGGTGGTTGCCAAGCTGTTGTTAGGTGGTTGCCAAGCTGTAGTTAGGTGGTTGCTAAGGTGTTGTTAGTGCTTGCTTGGTGGCCCAAGGGTCAATGAAAGGTGACGCACCTTTTATTTGTCCACATCTATTAATCAAAAATACAAAATTACATTAAAAGTGCAATCACACAAAACAACTACCAATACTTGAATACACCTCTACTATGATGAACATGTTTTCAAAGTCACCTTTTTAGTAAACTTAAAGTAAAAAATGTCAAGTGGCATATTGTCTGTAAACAGTAAAGCTGAAACTTTTGAAAAAATAAGTAAATAAATAAATACATTAATTAATGTTGGCACACGCAGTGAAGAAAATACATTATTATTATATATACCACAGTTAGTTCCGGTCCTCAAATCTGATTGGACGAGAGATGTTCCATGAGCACTGATGGTGTGACACCATCAGCACTCGGACGCTTCACTGTGTGTATTGCTCCACGTTCATGCTGTTCTAAACTAAAGTGTATCTGTAAGGAGTTACTGGCTTTATTTTTGGAATTACATATGTTAGCCAGCAGGTGGCAGCAAAAGATAATTTCTGTGTGTAATATGAGCCAGTTGGTGACATAAAGTGAATCCGTTAGTCAATGTTTACATAGAACTGCGCTCCATGATCGCTCGTATAACTAATACATTACCAAAGCTCGGAAATAGCTTTAAACGGCTTTAAACGGACAACTTCAGGATTAAGGCTCATCACAGCTGAGAGACACAACAGACTGATTTATTACAGAACTCATGTGCTTACATTATATCGGAGTTTCCACACTGGATACTGTTTAAAATGGCGGAGGACATCGCTGTTCCTATAGTGAATGACACGTCCTCTCTATTTAGTGCCTGCGGCCGAATCACAGCAGTGCTGATATAGGGCCATATCGCACTCTTGCTTGTGTGATATTGCTTAAATAAAAAATTTTGTGAAATAATTTTGTCTCTCTCTCTCTCTCTCTCTCTCTCTCTCTATATATATATATATAAATAAAATAAAAAATATTCTGATAATTAAAATGCATTACATTCTTGTGGCAGAAGAGTTCACTGTGTCAAGATAAATATAGTTTAATACTTACAAGATTTGCAGATTTGAGCTCCAATCAAGTGTTTTGAATGCAAGAATGTAACGCATGTTTGTGTTGTTCTGCTGAAGTGTTTCTTCACTGTATAAACTGTGTGTTGCTCATACAGCTGAAGTTTCACTTACTGCCCTCTGGAGTAAACAGGTGGTACTGCAAGCATTTCTCAGGAATCTTCCATATTATGGTCCGGGGGCATCGCGATTAATTGCGTTAATATTTTTAACGCGTTATATTTTATAAAATTAATCACACTGAATTAATGTGTTAAATCAACAGCCCTAATGTATATATATAATTATTAATTTTTTTAAATATTTGTACCAACATGTAGGTTGCCATTTTGTTGACCATAAAAATAAAGAAATAATTCAAATAAAAATAAAACCCCCCACATCAAATAGAGAGGACCATTTTAGATCTTATATATATATATAGTAATATAATGTGGGCATTAGTAGTGAAGAATTATTTTTAAGTATTATTTCTTTAAAAAAAAAAAATATATATATATATATATATATATATATATATATATATATATATATATATATATATATAAATAGTTATTTATTTAAAAAAAATTTAATAATTTTGTCATAATAATAAAAACAATGACAACAACAATTATACACACACATTATATATATATATATATATATATATATATATATATATATATATATATATATATAGTTATTATTATCATCATGATTTTTTTATATATATATATATATATATATATATATATATTTTTGCTGGTGTTACGAACATGTAGGTTGCCATTTTGTTGACCATAAAAAAAAATGTAATAATAATAAAATAAAAAATAATAATAATAATAATAATAATAATTATTATTATTATTATTACATAAAATTGAGAGGAGCACTTTAGATCTTTAATACTGTGTTAAATGTATTAAAAAATATTGATTTTTAATTTTTTTATGAAAATGCACATTTTGTTCAGGTCAAATGGTGTAACCCTATAGAAAAAAACCTCTTGATATTCGTCACTTAAAAAATGTATTTCATTTCTGAATAATGTTTGAAAGTCTTTAAAATGAATGATCAAGTTGCGTTCACTCGCTTGTGTTCAAGTATTTTAACACCTTTTACTGTTCATGATGGTAACACCACTTGACATTTTTAAAGTCATTAAAATGTGTTATTTTAATAAATAAATTGTATTTATTACTGTTTGAAAATGCTAGAAATGTTTTAAAAAATGTGTGAAACCAACACGGACGCAAAGATTTAATTTCGACGAATGCGTCACGTGTCACGTGATTTTGTGTCATTATATATTCAGGTTGAGCGAGGAGCAGATCGCCACAGTGTGTGAAGCCGTGCTGCAGGCGCTCGCGTATCTCCACTCGCAAGGCGTCATCCATCGAGACATCAAGAGCGACTCTATCCTGCTCTCATTGGACGGCAGAGTGAGTCCAGCTTCCCCAAATCTCATATGAACCTGTTAAATATTACGTCATTTCTCAAACCTTGCACACTTACTTAGCTGCGATGTCTTTCCCTCTTCTCACGTTTCTGATGCAGATCAAGCTGTCCGACTTTGGATTTTGTGCCCAGATCAGTAAAGATATTCCAAAGAGGAAGTCGTTAGTGGGCACTCCGTACTGGATGGCACCAGAGGTCATCTCAAAATCTCCTTACGGCACTGAGGTAATAATAATAATAATAATAATAATAATAATAATCGATATGAAGAAGCAGTAGGCCTATTGATTAGATGTCAATGTGATCGTCTGACATATAGAGTTATCACTAATCTAGAATGTGTGTCGGATTCTCCAGGTGGATGTTTGGTCTTTGGGAATCATGGTGGTGGAGATGGTGGATGGAGAACCTCCATACTTCAGTGAAACGCCTGTGGCAGCCATGAAGAGACTGAGAGACGAGCCGGCGCCATCCGTACGCAACGATCATCAGGTAAAACTCTCCAGTGAAATATAGTGTTGTACAGACATCCATAAGGAACATAATGAAGCCCCCAAATCCAAACTTTTACTATCTCCGAATTCCTCCACTGGAACATTTGCCATCCCGCAAGTATCCGTTTATGACAACAGGTGGAAAATTGATAATTAAAAGGAACCCCCAGTGTGATCCTCATTCTAGACCCCACTTTTAACCCCAGGTAAAGCCACGTTTCACACTGTTAGCTCTGTTTTTTACCCGGGGTTATGAAACCCTGCTCCAAATCAGGGTTAGCACCACATTTACATACGTATTACGGCGTTAAAGATATACGGTGTGAGAGAAACAAAAAAAGCATTAAATTAAAAAATAAATTAACAAACAAAAGCATTAAATTAAAAATATTAATTACGAAACGAAAAAAAACATTCAATGAATAAAAATAAATTACGAAATGAAAAAAGCACTCAATTAAATAAAATAAATTACCAAACATAAAGTATTAAATGAAAAACATTTATTAAGAAATGGGGAAAAAATCATTAAATTAAAAAAAAAATTACCTAACAAAAAAATCATTAAATTAAATAAATAAAAAAAAAATAATTACCTAACAAAAAAAGCATTAAATTAAAAAAAACATTAAATTAAATAATAATAAAAAAAACAATTTCCTAACAAAAAAAATCATTAAATTAAATAATTTTTTTTAAATTACCAAACAAAAAAAAGCATTAAACTAAAAAAAAAAAAAATTACGAAATGAAAAAAGCACTCTATTAAATCAAATAAATGACCAAACAAAAAAAAGTATTAAATTAAAAAAAAATAAAAAATTACGAAACGAAAAAAAGCAGGAAATTAAATCAAATAAATTACCAAACTAAAAAAGGCTTTATATATAAAAAAACAAAACAATTACCAAACAAAAAAAAAACATTAAATTACAAATTTTTATTACGAAATGAAAAAAAAGTGTTCAATTAAATCAAATAAATTACCAAACAAAAAAAGTATTAAATGAAAAACATTTATTAATAAATGAAAAAAAGCTTTAAATTCCAAAAAAAATTACCAAACAAAAAAAAAATCATTAAATTAAACAAATAAATTACGAAACGAAAAAAGCATTCAATTAAAAAAAATTAATTACCAAACGAAAATATATTTTTAGACCTATATATGCCTTTTCTTTACACAAACTTAAACGAGCTTTACCCTGTTCTGTAGATGAATAAAGTCGGCTGTATGACGTTCTCAGAAAGTTCTGGAGTTTTATCAAGACTATAAACTATCAGAACTATTTGTCCAATGCCGAGTTCACTTTCTGAAAACCAGCTTTTGAACATTTTAAAACGTTTAAATATTTTAAATCTGACCCTCTTTACCTCAGATCACATTTACGGCTTCTTCAGAAAATGTCAATTTGCATTATGAAGCTAAAATATATTTTCGATGATAATCAAGTTCAGTTGGTGGTTAAAAGTTGCTGTTTGTGTGTCTGCTCAGGTGTCTCCGGTGCTGAAGGATTTTCTGGACCGGATGTTGACGCGAGATCCACTGGAGCGAGCCAGCGCCACCGACCTCCTGGAGCATCCGTTCCTCCTGCAAGCCAGCTCGCCGCAGTGCCTGGTGCCCCTAGTGGAGCAATACCGCAAGCGCATGTCCCGCTGCTGAAGTTCCCTTTGTTTGCGCCTGCTCGTTCACACGGAGGCCCCTGAGGGCCCCTCACAGTGTTAGATGCCCTGCTGAGTGGAAAATAAGAACCAGGAGCAAAATGAGTGGCTTTGTCGGGCAGCTAGTCTTGTTTTCTTCAGAGGAATAAGGATTAAGGTGCTTGTTTTGGTGCATTTGGTTAATATGGAAATACTCTCAGGTCATTTTTCCCCCGTGCTTAACGACCATACCAAGGGTTTTCTGTTTGATGCAAAATAGCAAATGTGATATTATAAAGACATGTTGCATACCAAATTAAATAATTGATTTTTACATTGTGATTGTATTTACATTTTTTTTTGCTCCCCAATTCGTAACGCCCAATTTGCAAGTCCTCGTGGTGGCGGAGGACTCGCCTGTGAACTCGCCTCAATCCGGGTGGCGGAGGACAGATCTCTGCTACCTCCGCGTCCGAGACCGTCAATCAGCGCATCTTATCACGTGACTTGTTGAGCGCGTTACCATGGAGACCTAGTGCGTGTGGAGGCTTCACGCTATTCTCTGCGGCATCCACACACAACTCACCACACGCCCCACCGAGAGCGAGAACCACATTATAGCGACCATGAGGAGGTTACCCCATGTTACTCTACCCTCCCTAGCAACCGGGCCAATTTGGTTACCCCATGTGACTCTACCCTCCCTAGCAACCGGGACAATTTGGTTACCCCATGTGACTCTACCCTCCCTAGCAACCGGGCCAATTTGGTTACCCCATGTGACTCTACCCTCCCTAGCAACCGGGCCAATTTGGTTACCCCATGTGACTCTACCCTCCCTAGCAACCGGGACAATTTGGTTACCCCATGTGACTCTACCCTCCCTAGCAACCGGGCAAATTTGGTTGCTAAGAAGACCCGTCTGGAGTCACTCAGCACGCCCAAGATTCAAACTCGCGACTCCAGGTGTGATAGTCAGCGTCAATACTCGCCGAGCTGATTTTTTTTTTCTCTGAAATGTTTCGCAGAACCCCCTAGCAGCCCTGTTTGAAAACCCCTGGTCCAGCTCAACTCGCGAATAACATTTGGTGCCTACATGGCGCAGGTTGGCATCTGACGTTATTGATGTTCAACCTGCATGTTTCTGGACAATGACGGCAACAGATGGATGACACGTGCGCATGCCAAGCATCTTCATGGGGTCTTCATTTAGCAGATTTCCCTCCAGTACCAGCACCATTCAGTGTTTCGACTGTTTCTTAAGACTGGCATGCATGGCTGAACCGTGGCACACTTTGCTTAAATCTTAATTTGAGGAAAGGAAGCTAACGACAAAACTGATGTCATTGTTTTCTGCACTGACAAGTGCAAAGGGGGGTTTTATGAGGCGTTGTAAGCAATTGTACATATTTTAAAGACTTATTATTTTTTCCAATGGATTGGGCACCTGCTTTTCGAAAGGGTGTTGTGAACGGTTTGTAAAGTGTAAATATGAGCTTGAAACGGCTCCGATTTTAAATCAGCTACTGTAAAAGTGTCGGGCGAACAAATAATGTAAATAATCACACCCATATTTGCATTCGTTTGCAATGTTATTTAATTATGAGGATGAAAGGAAACTATTGTTTTCATTTTTGTTTATTTGTGTGTACGTGTGTGTGTGTGTGTGTGTGCGTGCGTGCGTGGGAGTGAGGGTGTGTGTGTGTGCGCGTGGGAGTGTGTGTGGGAGTGAGTGAGTGTGTGTGTGCGCGTGTGCATGGGAGTGTGCGTGTGCATGGGAGTGTGTGTGTGTGTGTGTGCGTGGGTGGGAGTGAGGGTGTGTGCGTGGGAGTGAGGGAGTGTGTGGGAGTGTGTGTGTGTGTGTGTGTGTGTGCGAGGGAGTGAATGAGTGTGCGTGCATGTGTGCGTGTGTGTGTGCGGGAGTGAGTGAGTGTGTGTGCGAGGGAGTGAATGAGTGTGCGTGAGTGTGTGCGTGCATGTGTGTGTGTGTGTGTGTGTGTGTGTGTGTGCGTGCGTGCGTGCATGGGAGTGTGTGTGCGTGGGTGGGAGTGAGGGTGTGTGTGTGCGTGGGAGTGAGGGTGTGTGTGTGCGTGGGAGTGAGTGTGTGTGCGTGTGTGTGCGTGGGAGGGAGTGTGTGCGTGGGAGTGAGCGAGTGTGTTTGTGGGTGTGTGTGTGTGCGTGGGTGTGTGTGTGTGTGTGTGTGTGTGTGTGTATATACACTTTGGATGCAGCATTCATTGTGACAATTCCAGATTTCTCACACTCCAAGTTCACGTGTAGAGAAGAGAGAGAGAGAGAGATTGATTTAAGGGACGTTCACACAGTATGCGTTCCTATTCTCCATCTCCATGGAGCAAGCAGTGTTTACCAGTGAATAACAACTTAAATATGGCACACAATTCCTACCTTTATGAAGCTTGTCAGCCATAGCATCTCAAGTTATAAGTAAATGTGTCCCAAGGCCGCGATCTTCTATTCCATTCTGTTGCGCTCTGTGCAGCTGTTTTGCAAGCACACGTTCTGTGTGAACGGCCCCTTATATTTTGCACAGCCCTGTGAATATGATCTTAAAATGATCAGAGCCGCTGCGAACGCACGACTCATCTCACCTTCTCTCCAAAACATGTTTTGTGCGCTTGTGTTGGTGTGTTTGTTGTTCATGGAAAGAGAAATATACGTACGTTTTTTTTAAACGAATAAATCCTGCATATACAAAACCTCTATTGATGTCCATTTATTTCTGCCACAGATGCTTTTTTTATACATATGTTTGAATTTAATTGTCAAAAAAAAACCAAGAAGAGATGTACATAATATAAACATATTTACATTATACACGTAGATATGCATTGATATACAGAACTGTATTGTTACTCTATACAAATCGTAATTTTCTGTGTATATAATTCACTTTTGAATCAAAGTTTTGAGCCATTTTTGTTCAAGACAGGTATTTATATAAAATATAACATGCATGCATTTTAATGAAGCAATAATTGATGCATGTGGGCACTCAACAGCATCCAGACACTCTTTAACGGTGCAAAATATCTGCAATAATTATAATAATTACATTTGTTCATTATAAGTCTGAAGAGGCAATAAGATGCACTGATAGAAGCAGTAGTTACAATTCTACAGAGAGACAAAGTTATTATATTCATTTAGTACATAGCTATTTATAAATGTTAAAAAACCTCTGGAGTTATGACTCACGTCAGAGCTGCTGAATACATTGAAGTCTATGGAGCGAAATGTTAGCGTTGGCCCCGGCGTTTACATCAAGCGTTGTAGTTTGATACATAAACTGTAAAGTTAAACTTTATAACAGGCTTCCACGGTGCTCAAACTATCTTTAAATGACATATTTATAATTGCACTTTGAGTTAAATCAAGCAGGATTGCTCTCACATTCGCTATCTGCAATGCTAGTCACGTGGAGGGCACAGCGGCGCTTGAAGCTAGCAATGAGCGGAGCATTGGCGCCCTGACGCGAGTCATGTCCCAGTTTGCACACGTTCATCTCCGAGATGTCCGTTCAAGAGCATTTCATCAGGAAAGCATCTCTTTCCAGTTAACATCAGCTGAACATCTTGAAAACGACCATAAACGTCTCAAAGACGTCTGATGAACGTCTTATTGACATCCGGACATATTGCAGATGAGCAAACAACCTTAAAAATACGTCTTCCAGATGATGGTGATGATGTACGTGTGCTATCAAGCCACTTAAATGTCACGCATACGCATATGAGGCTTCCACGGAGTCCAAGTTATCTTAATAAAAACATTTAGGCGTGAAATACAGCAGAGTTACTCTCAAATTCGCATCTCACCCCGCTGATGCTGTCCACACTCGGCTGGCTGTTCACCCTCTGATGGGTGTGTGAGAATGGAAAGGTTTCAGACCGGGACATTTTGCCTTTCGAACTCTGACCCTCCTCGGTTGGACAGTCTGTGATGTGCCTCATGAATTCTGGAGCTGTGAATCTGCGCAGCATTCTGGTTCCAAATCCGGCGTGTCCGGTGGGATGAGGTTTGATTCTCTCAGGTTCAAGTTCTTCCCGATTGAAGAGAAGCTTGTTCTGTCTGCCAGCTTTGGGAGTACTACCACACTCTTTTCTACCCTTACTCTCACCAATCTGTGATGTCTCAAATCCTCCAAGGTGTTCTGATTTCACAGCGTCATTTATCTTCATGTGATCACGGCAGTAGAACTTAGCCACAAGAGGTTTCTCGTCCTGAAGCGACGCTCTTTTAAATTTAGTGGCAGACCTGTTGAATTCATGAACGTCACCTTGATAGGACTGTTTCCGGCAGAGGTCCACGTTGATGGATTTGGCTTTTCCCCAGAGAGGAGCATCTTCAGTCTCATGTTTGAGCCGTTCTGGCTCGAAATCCGTTCTTCCGGTGGTGCCCACGTCTTTCAGAATAGAGTTTTGGATCTGTCTTGAAGCAAAGAAGAAGTCCGGTCTGTCTTCAGTTGGCCGTCTCTCCGCCAGTCTGTTCAGAGTTTGGCAGTGGTTCATTTCCGCTCCGTCAGGGGACGGCGGTTGACACCTGTAGCGAGTTTGCAAGCTGTTGCCGTCTCCCACGCGTAGCTGTCTCTGAAACAAGGCTGGGAAAAGTTTGTCACTTTTGCCCTGTATTTGTTTGGAGAAGCGCTCCAGAACTTGCTTGGGAAGCCGATTGGGCCACCTGAGATCTTCTACAGGCTCTTCAGAGCTGTCGGTCAGACTTGTCGCCTTCTTTCCACAACCATTAAGGGCTTGAACGCACTGGTTGTGTCCAAAGAAGTCCGCCACTTGCATGGCGGTATGACCTGCGTGGTTGGTGCGCTCTATCCACAGCCCGAGCTTCTTGAACGCCCTAACCAGGAACTCAAGGACTCGACTGTGTCCTCCGCAGGCGGCGTACATGAGCGCGCTGTTTCCCCAAGTGTCCGTGATTTCAGGATCGCCGTTGAACTGCACGAGGAGCTTCACGGCATCCAAGTGGCCTTGTTCACAAGTGAGACTCAAGGCCGTGCGGCCGTGGTCATCTCGAATGTTCACATCCGCACCTTTTTTCAGCAACAAATGGGTGAATTTTGATCTGGTAGCGTTATCCTGAAGGCGCACGGCATGCATGAGTAGCGTTCGACCGTTTTCAGCTCTCGAGTTGATGATGCGTCCGTCCAAAGCATCCAGGACGAAGCGAGCGAGGTGAACTTTGCCGCTCCGCATGGCCTCCAGGAAAGTTTTTGTGCCAGAGCCTTGACACAAATCCTTCGGTCTTAGCATCATGACCGAAATTCGCGTATAAAGTCAAAGACTGGACAATTTGGACTTGAATGAGTGAATCAGTCCGTAGTCGTCGTTGTTGTTGTTATTGGCAGGCAGCTCAAGATTTTGAGTGTCGACTAAGAAACTAAGAGTCTCGTCTGTGTTTTTATACCCTCTCTGTCGCTCTCTCACTCTCTCTCTCCACCCGTATCTGTGTTGCTATGGAAACAGCCATCTGAGAGCAGTAATGCTGCTGTGGCGTCCATTCACAATTGCCTGCTTTCTCAGTCAGGAAGAGACAGAGAGAGAGAGAGAGAGAGAGAGAGAGAGAGAGACAAATTCGATGAAAAGAATTACTTAGTGGTAAAAACACAGGTTTGTCTTTTTCTGTCTGAAAGATATAAAAGGATCGTCACTCACCATTGCCCGAGCAACACAGTTTCAATACTCGGTATTAATGGGCTTCTATCTATCTGAAAAAAAAAAATATACCTGAAAGTTCATTTTAAGAACACAGAGCACTCTGTGCAAGGTTTTGCAGGTCACGAAGGCATCTGGCCATTTAAACACCTGAGTCATGGTGAGAGTATTCTGACTCAGTCCAGGATGCTTGTAATTTTTATTTAGCATCTCATTCACCCTTTCACACACCAATGATGGCAGAGCTGCCATGCACGGTGCCAGCCTGCCATTGGGAGCAACTTGGGGTTCAGTGTCTTGCCCAAGGACACTTCGGCATGAATTGACCCGCCAACCCTGCGATTAGTGGCTGACCCGCTCCACCACCTGAGCCACACCCACATCTGGGTGATTCTCGTGTGCTATTAGGGTTTGATGTGTGTGCTTACATCTAGAAGACGTATTTTAGTATTTGTTTGCTCATGTGCAATACGTCTATAAGACATTTCCTCTCAGATGTTAATAAGACATTCAGCAGATCTCTTTACGACACATTCACGAGCACGCACACACACACACTCACGAGCACGCACACACAATCGCACACACTTGCGAGCGCGCACACACACACACACACACACACACGCACACACTTGCGAGCGCGCGCGCACACACATTTGCACGCACACACACAATCACACACACAGACAGACAGACAGACACACACACCAACTCACACACAGACACACACACACACACACACACACGTGCACACACAGACACACACACACAAAGACACAGACAGACAGACACACACACCAACTCACACACAGACACACACACACACGTGCACACACTCACACACACACACACACAAAGACACAGACAGACAGACACACACACCAACTCACACACACTCTCACACACACACACACACAAAGACACAGACAGACAGACACACACACCAACTCACACACAGACACACACACACACACGTGCACACTCTCACACACACACACACACAAAGACACAGACAGACAGACAGACACACACACACCAACTCACACACATGCACAGACACACACACACATACAATTTGAAA
The DNA here is from genome assembly GCA_032164185.1 of Moxostoma hubbsi. NCBI lineage: Eukaryota > Metazoa > Chordata > Actinopteri > Cypriniformes > Catostomidae > Moxostoma > Moxostoma hubbsi. Next base: position 578,655 of record JAVLUX010000023.1, read on the forward strand.
AAGCAACTTTCTTACATTTATAGTTTCTGCATATAAAATATGCCTCAGATAGGCCTATTTAACTATTACTATTATTACTTATAATTATTATTAACTGATAATATTATCGATTTATTTAAAAAAAATTCTCACCAGATTAAAGCGACGGACAGAGGAGCTCCGCTATAAAATCATCTTAAGAGACGGACAGAGGAGCTCCGCTATAAAATCATCACGTGGGGAATTCAACATCACGCTCAGGCTGGCAGGCTATAGCGATCATGTTTACGTTTTGGCCCATAAATCCTAAACTGATGTCACACACTCGAGTGTCTTACATCGTTGGATTCGTTGGCTCAAGACGTACAAAAAGTATATCTCCGATTTAATGTCTATCGTGACAATTTTCGCGCTAATTTGCATAATTCGAAAAACTACTTTTTCGAACTCCTCCTATGCCGTATGTCCGATTCGCACGAAAATTGGCGTGTGTCTACAATGAAACCTCCCGACAAAAATGTATCAAAACAATTTTGATTCATCAAAGCGTTGCGAAGATATAAGCCAACGAATTGGTCAGGTGTCTACCAAAGAAAATGGCCGAATGTTACGAAACTTGACAAACATAGACAACAGGACATTCTGAGGATGCACGCAAAGTCACGAAAAATGTCACCAATAGGGGGCGCTACAACAAACAAATGCTAATAACTCCACAACTGTATTATCAATGAAGTTGAAAATTGGTATGCATCTTGTAGGCGCCAAAGGCTAAAACATCGTACAATATCAGTCAGAAAAATAAAAAAACATGGCCGCCAGCAGCCAATCAAATTTCAGCAGCTAATAACATCAAATTTGAATGGCCGACCATTACGAAACTTGAGATATTTGTAGACAGTGTTAGAATGAGGCTGTGTACCAAGTTTTATGAAAATCGGCCACAAGGTGACGCTATAACAATGACATTTACGTTTTCACCAATAACTCCGCAACCGAGTTGAATATTCTCAAAATTCTCATACATACACTCGCACACATAATCGCACAATAACTACCAAACGAAAAGGCCAAATGTTACAAAACTTGACAAACATAGACAACAGGACATTCTGAGGATGCACGCAAAGTCACGAAAAATGTCACCAATAGGGGGCGCTACAACAAACAAATGCTAATAACTCCGCAACTGTATTATCAATGAAGTTGAAAATTGGTATGCATCTTGTAGGGGCCAAAGGCTAACAAATCCTACAATATCAGTCAGAAAAATAAAAAAACATGGCCGCCGGCAGCCAATCAAATTTCAGCAGCTAATAACATCAAATCTGAATGGCCGACCATTACGAAACTTGAGATATTTGTAGACAGTGTTAGAATGAGGCTGTGTACCAAGTTTTATGAAAATCGGCCACAAGGTGGCGCTATAACAATGACATTTACGTTTTCACCAATAACTCAGCAACCGAGTTGAATATTCTCAAAATTCTCATACATACACGCACTATAAATCACACACACAATATCTACCAAACGAAAAGGCCAAATGTTACGAAACTTGATACACATGTACAACAACACATTTTGTGTCTGCATACAAAAGTGCGAAAGAATGTGCCGGTGGGGGCGGTACAACTAAAGAAATGCTCATAACTCTGCAACTGTATTATCAATGAAGTTGAAAATTGGTATGCTTCTTGTAAGGGCCAAATGCTTACATATTCTACAATATGACTCAGACAAATAAAAAACATGGCCGCCAACAGCCAATCATATTTCAGCAAAATGGCTGTATAAATTATCCAATGTTACCTGCCATTGTGAACTACATCTATGGCTCCCTGGGTCAATAATTATCGAAGAAAAGTTGAACTTTAGTTATTTATTTAGTTATTTAGGGGTTACATTATGCTCATGAGCTCTTTAGGAGTTAAACTTTTTTAATGATGATAAAAGTACTGACTGCACCTTTAACTCTTAAAGGGAGACCACGTAAAACACGATTTAAACAGCACATTATGCAAACATCTAGAATGGATGGGGAATCAGTGGTTTAGTGTAATTGTGCAGATGAATGCATAGGAGAGGACGTCCATATAAATACTCAGTTTCACATTCCCCGCTTGGATCGGACCTACAGCGTGCCTCTCTGAATCACTAATTAGAAATTAATGTTCATTTGGAGTTAATGATCATCAGTCAGGAGTGACGGCGGTCACCACAAATTGAGGTTTGTGCTCAGTGAGCGTGATGGTTGATTCTGAGAAGAGACTTTTATAGAAACACAAACGTAAATGTGAACTGACACGGGGGAAATGACTTCAAAACATTTATATAATCGGAGAGAAAATACTCTTGATCTTCGCGTTTAATGGCTGTAGAAGTTTGAACACACAAAAGCGTTATTTATATATATATATATATATATATATATATATATATATATATATATATATATTTTTTTTTTTCATTTATATGATTTCATGCAAATAGTATGCAAGATTGTACATTTTATTTTCATATTTAGCTTTTGATCCTTTAATCACATTTTAACTTGTGTACAAATGTACAAATTTCACATTCTATCAATTTAGATGATGTCATGAATTTTAATAATGGTTCAAGTTTTTGTCATGTTTGAAATTTCACACAAATTGAAAGGCTGGAATAAAGGTTGGAACCCAATGAAAATAAAATTACTTTATTATAAAAATAGTCATTTAAGTGCTGCTGTATCAAAACTACAATTTTACCAAACCCTTGCTTAGATTTGTTAAAGATTTATATTTCTTTCATATTTACAGTGTTTTCTGAAGTTAAAATATCTCATAATGTATGATTGAGCCTTTTAAATATTTACGCATTTACTGCATTTGTAACATGTATGTTTATATGCACTTGTGCGATTTACATTGAGTTTACACTGATATGTGTAAAAAGCGCTAAATTGGTACTGTCTCTTTAAGAAAAGCGTTTACGGTTGAATAAGTGCAGCGCACATTAACGAGAAAGAAATTGCACGGTTGTTTTGTCCTCATCCGTGAAATGTAGGATTAGAAATAATGTTTCTTTTATATTTTTTTTGATCGCCAACTGACTGTAAATAACAGACAGGATATTAAGAGACATGAAATGTGAATCCAGCCAGGTCTCCTAAGCAACCAAATTGGCCTGGTTGCTAGGGAGGGTAGAGTCACATGGGGTAACCAAATTGGCCCAGTTGCTAGGGAGGGTAGAGTCACATGGGGTAACCAAATTGGCCTGGTTGCTAGGGAGGGTAGAGTCACATGGGGTAACCAAATTGGGCCGGTTGCTAGGGAGGGTAGAGTCACATGGGGTAACCAAATTGGCCCAGTTGCTAGGGAGGGTAGAGTCACATGGGGTAACCAAATTGGCCCGGTTGCTAGGGAGGGTAGAGTCACATGGGGTAACCAAATAGGCCCGGTTGCTAGGGAGGGTAGAGTCACATGGGGTAACCAAATAGGCCCGGTTGCTAGGGAGGGTAGAGTCACATGGGGTAACCAAATTGGGCCGGTTGCTAGGGAGGGTAGAGTCACATGGGGTAAACCAAATTGGCCCGGTTGCTAGGGAGGGTAGAGTCACATGGGGTAGCCAAATTGGCCCGGTTGCTAGGGAGGGTAGAGTCACATGGGGTAACCAAATTGGCCCGGTTGCTAGGGAGGGTAGAGTCACATGGGGTAACCAAATTGGGCCGGTTGCTAGGGAGGGTAGAGTCACATGGGGTAACCAAATTGGCCCGGTTGCTAGGGAGGTTAGAGTCACATGGGGTAACCAAATTGGCCCTTTTGCTAGGGAGGGTAGAGTCACATGGGGTAACCAAATTGGGCCGGTTGCTAGGGAGGGTAGAGTCACATGGGGTAACCAAATTGGCCCGGTTGCTAGGGAGGTTAGAGTCACATGGGGTAACCTCCTCGTGGTCGCTATAATGTGGTTCTCGCTCTCGGTGGGGCGTTTGGTGAGTTGTGCGGGTCCTTGAACAACATGTAACGTGCGAGGAAGGGCAGCCAGTGGACTTTCTGGTGCCCTCCTAGGGTAAGATGGTGCCCCCCTGGGGAGTTGATGCCCTACTGCGTAGTCTGCTTACAGGGAGCGGCGGTACTGCATATTGGGGAGAAAAGGGGATAAAAAAATCTAATAAATCAAATCAAATACTCTGTTTCAAAAGTCTAACCACAAGATGTAAACAACATGCATATTTTACAACTTTTTCGCCATGATGTAACACCGTAAACCCAAAAACAATGATTTAAACAACTTTACAGCTCAACCCCAACCTGCAATCCTCCAGAAAAGAACTGTTCTTCAATTATCTGTGTCCTGCGTCTGTGACCATTTTTCAATTATTTTCATCCTTCAAAGAAGCTGGAGTTGAATGTGTATGATGACAGGGTCAAAAAAAGCTATTTTACACAGAAACGCTTTTAATTCTGTGTTCAAGGTTCAGTCAGACTGTGAAAGTGAATACTTGAGCTATAAAAAGCCACTTGCTTTTGTGTCCAAAGCACTTGAGTGGCTCTCTGGTGTAATAACCAAAGCATCTGGACTCAGCGAGGGTCCTGCCGCTCCAAAAATACATCCACTGAGAACAACATCCAACAGGGAGCGAGTTTCACCATGACAACATCGCTGGTATCGTTATGGACTGAGCTGAATATGTGAATTCATATCTGTCAATCAAGGTTCCAATTGTGCTACAAGAAGAAAGTTATCCTGCTCAAAATGTCCCAAAACATCTGCAGTTTTGGTGGGTGTCTGTAAAATGTAAAGCGGTGAGTGTGATTGTCTTCAGTCTGTTCTATAATTGCATCAGTTCACTGTCAATATAAGTGCAGCGTAGCTCCTCCCCAGTCGTACCAGAGTCAGACCGACCCCCAGTGGACAGAACGCCCCTCCGCATTCTCGGGGACCCGTGGGGACACTCCTCCGCCCCTGGCAGTGGCCCTACCGCTCCAGGGAGTTGGGGAGCCACTTCCCTCCTCCCTTCATTTCTGAGGGACGGCAGGGCACTCCTCCACCCCTGGCAGCGGCTCATTCGCTCCAGGCAGTCGGGGAGTTCAGTCCACACTCGCCTCGCGGACAGCAGCCGTTCTCCGCGTCGGAGCGGTCGGGCTACTCCGTCCCTTGGCGGACGGCAGTGGCACTCCCCTGGGTGGACGGCAGTGTCGAGGACTCTGCGATGGGCATCCCTCCTCCGTACCGGGTTTCAGCACCAATGTAAAGCGGGTTAAGTGAAAGGAGGCGAGAACCGGCTGCCTTTATCCCTCGCGCACCCCCCATCAGGCTGATTGGGACCCGGACGTGCGTTGTTCCAGCCTGGCCCCGCCCTCCTCCACTCTACAAACATATTTCAAATCAGCAGTGAAATCTCACAACTTTGGCATCATATTACACAAAAAACAAAACTGCAATTTTCCCGCAAGTGTGTTCTAGAGATGATTGACAGGCGATGTCTGTATCTAAAAGGTGATTGGCTCTTTTACCTGTAAGGCGGGGCTTGGTTGGGCGTTCCAATTTCTCCCGTTCATTTAAATAGAAGTGGCCCATCACAAGCATAAATAATCTCTAGTATAATACAATTACTACCAATTTCTTCTTCTTATTAGTAGGCTAGTATAACAGTGAATATTACATATCTTTACAATAGTGATATATTTCTGTCATACGTTTTTCCAATAAATGTACCTTTTATTTTGAATTGTTTCTGTGTCATTTTGACCAAGGGGCTCTGATGTTCCCACTCTGGAAACGCCGGTCCCTACATGACTCAAAGTGATTATTAACCCACAAAAGCTGCCGTTTAATTGAATAAGTATGTCCTCTGTATGGAGAGGTGGAGTCATAGTGGGCTAAAGCACAGAACTGGTAATCAGAAGGTTGCTGGTTCGATCCCCACAGCCACCGCCATTGTGTCCTTGAGTAAGACACTTAACTCCAGGTTGCTCCGGGGGGGATTGTCCCTGTAATAAGGGCACTGTAAGTCACTTTGGATAAAAGTGTTGAGTGGTAGTGGGCTAAAGCGCTGAACTGGTAATCAGGAGGTTGCTGGTTCGATCCCCACAGCCTCCACCATTGTGTCCTTGAGTAAGACACTTAACTCCAGGTTGCTCCGGGGGGATTGTCCCTGTAATAAGTGCACTGTAAGTCACATTGGATAAAAGCATCTGCCAAATGCATAAATGTAAATGTATGTGCCTCATGCTACAATCATCTTCTACAAACAGAGCGTATGATACTCATGATGGTGTTTTAACTTCAGTCAGCTTTCTGCAAAATGACCATTCCTCAAAACCACCACCAACAAGCTGATAAAAATCATGCATTTGCTCAATGTTTGGCTGCATCTATCTGGAAATTGTATAGAAGCAATTTGAGTATTTAATGTCATCTGAGCCTCAGAAATGGAGGAAAATTTCACATAATATGGAAGCATCAGCAGGCAACACGGGCAGCAGATGGCACAGGGGCATCAGAGAGGGCAGCTCTAATGGACGAGGCAAACCCGTCCTGACGGCGCAGGCTGGCAGAAACCCTGCATTAGTCGCAGGAGATGCCGTAATGATGCCGTGGAGGCCTGAGGCGCAGGACCCGCGTGGAGGAGGATCTACGCAGGTGGTTTGACTTCTGGAGCAACAGATCACACGTGTTTACCGGGAGACACTGCGCCTGATGACTCAATGCTGCCTCGCATCGCAAATAAGAAAACCATTAACGGTGAAGTGGAGGAGAACACATGTGTCGGACTAAATCACTGCGCTTGTTTTCATCCCATAGACTTGCATTAGAGGAAGGACCCTAGCAACCACTCAGAAGGCCTTAGCAACCACATGACAACACCCTGGCAATCACCCACAACACCCTAGATTTTCCACAGCCAAATGCTTATCACATGTAATGTAAAAATATGTACCACAAACTTTCATTCTTGTTCAGTCATGAAGGCGCCACAATATTCTTTAGTAAATCCTGTAAATGTGCATTCATAATGATGAATTATGACACATAATTATGATTGCGCTGAGAACATTAGAACGGTCTGTGTTCCATGTGAGAGGAGACCTGAGTCACGGGCAGATGGGAGATGTGCAGCCCATCGGCTCGCTGTTTATCAGTGTGTCTGTGTGTGTGATGTGTGTGGGCAGGCTGCTCAGGCATGACACACTTCACCCCTCGGTGTATGTGGATATTAACATGTTGAGCCCAAACTCAGCAGACCATCTGATATCACACAGTGTTGATTTAATGTGTTCATTCAGTGCAAATAAAAATAAATAATGCAATTAATCATTAATCGCACGAAGGTGCCAAAACCATATATGCAAGGTATGCAATGCATAGGAGCGCTATGTAAGGGGGGTGGGGGGGGGCAGCCACTCACTAACGGTGGTGCAATCGGCATCCTGACCCCTTCAACACAGCCCCCCCCCGCCCCCCCCAGCGCTTATAATGGACGACCCTCCCCTCGCTTGACAGATACATGGGACACAACATTTTGTTTTGCATACCTGCTCAGAAATGTGTAGTTGCGCCCAGACCTGGACAGTAATAAGCAGCAGATCTGGACTGGCAGTCTGGCATATCGGACATTTTTCAGGTGGGTCAACACACTTTTGGGCCGATCATGGGTGGACTGGCCAGCGGGAGAACCGAGTGGTCTGGCGGTGCACCTGCAATACGTGCCGAATGGGCCGTGATGAGCAAAAATGAGCTGCCGTGTTATGCAGAACAGATCACAAAACGGCTCAACTTTTGGGCCAGTTGCCATGTAAAATCACAGGCCGATTTCTCTTCCCAGTACAGCCCTGATAATATTGTCAACGGAGCAATTCACGCTTCAAGTAGCACCTGATTTCAGCAGGGGGCAGTAAGCGAATCTCCAGCAGTAAAGACAAAAACCACACTCATGTTTGCATGACAAGATGAGGATGTGTTCTTGCTTTCAAACTCAGCTAGACGGGGCACAACTCCGAATGCTGGGATCTCAAGATGTGTTTTCCTAAGTTTCAAACTGTGTTTAACTTAATTATTGGGCGTGCAGCGGGCAGGAAAATCCTTTCACAGATGTCCTTAAGTTTCTACATGAGTCGTGACTGATTAGAGATCTCGAGTTTGTGAGTGTGTAAAGACATTTCAATCACACATTTTAGTGTGTGTGTCGGAGACAATGTTCCCAAAAGTGCCATAAAACTCATCAGATCTGATTTAGACAAGAACTACATTACTCAGGTCAACTGTATTCCCTGTTTATAGTAAATATTGTTGATCCACATTGGGTATTATTACAATTTTATATGTTTTCTTTGGATACACAGTGAGAAAACAGCTTGGAATTTCACAGAGAGTATATTTACGGGTTGTAATGTAAATTGGGGGCTCGTCCGGGATATCCACTGCAGGACCACTGCATAAAATTAATTTATTTAATTATTTATTTATTTATGACTTGTTTTCATTGAAATCTAACAGAAATTAATAATATTTATGTGTATAAAAAGAAAAGAATTAGGGCTGTCAATCGATATTTTTTAAAAATCTAATTAATTACGTGGTGTCCCGATTAATTAATCGCGATTAATCGCATATACAAATATTTGCTGAGAAAGCCCCTCATATAAATATAATTCAATATGTAATGATTATACATATTTATATCAATATATAATTATACATAGTTATCTTTAAATACTTAAAAATAACATATATAAAGTGTGCATAATGTATATGCACATTTGTTGTGTCATAAACATACATTTTTAGGTCACTGTGTCAAGTTAAATATAGTTTAATATTTAGAACACATCTTGAGATCTCCATCAAGTATTTTGAACGTAAGAATGTATCGCATGTTTGTGTTGTTCTGCTGAAGTGTTTCTTCACTGTATAAACTGTGTGTTGCTCATACAGCTGAAGTTTCACTTACTGCCCTCTGGAGTAAACAGGTGGTACTACAAGCATTTCTCAGGAAATGTATTACGGTCCGGGGGCATTGAACGCGTTATTTTTAATCAAATTAATCGCACTGAATTAACACGTTCAATCGTAATGTTGTAATGTAAATTGGGGGCTCGTCCGGGATATCCACTGCAGGTCCACTGCATAAAATTCCTTTTTTTACTGAGTGATTGTCTTGATTTCTAGTCAAATTTACTTGAAGCAAGATATCTTGTTTTCAGTGAAATCTAACAGAAATTAATAACATTTATGTGTATAAAAAGAAAATATAAGCAATATAAAATGGATTCAAAGGGAAATCAAGTTTAGTTTTTTTGTTTTTACCCCACTGTCAAATTTTGTTAAGATTTATCTGAAAACAAGACTGGTGACTCAACGCTGTCATAACATTAATTTTTATATTTTTTTTTAAGGATGTTTAGATGTTTATTTATTTTTTACTGGAAAATAAGACAAAAATACCTATTAAAAATTTTAAAAATTGCCAATTTTTAAATTTTTTTTTTTAATACACGCAAAATATATTTTTTTTTACCAAACTGTACTTTTTTTAAATTAATTAATACAACTTGATAATAATCTAAAATAATATTCTTAAAATTATTTTTTAGTGTGTTCCTCTTTAATCGTTTATTGGATTTCCTTCTCTAGCGTTCTCAGCTTTTATCCAAAGTGACTTACAGAGCCCTTATTACATCGACAATCCCCCCAGAGCAACCTGGAGTTAAGTGTCGTACTCAAGGACACAATGGTGGTGGCTGTGGGGATCGAACCAGCAACCTTCTGATGACCAGTTATGTGCTTTAGCCCACTACGCTGCCACCACTCCACATGAGACAACTTGAAGAATTAGGGAATTACCTGCATGTGACAGACGGGACTCTGTGTGATTACTACTGAACCTTCAAAACAAACAATGAGCAGTTCAATCATGCGCATGATCCTCTTACAGAAATGCACCATGGTAACCAGAGTTCAAAGATTTACATTAATGTGTGTTAACATATACTTTTAACAACAGCAGCACCCTTTTTTTTTTTTTTCTGTTACCCTTTTTTTTTTTTACCCCAAATCATTTTTGATCCTCCTAGTGATTTAACAAGGACACAGGCTTCACAACACATGTGAATAATTGAGGGAATGAGAGATGTTTCAGATGATGTGTGGGCTGACTCACTGTCTGTCTGTATTTCTGAGAGGGTTCGAGTATCAGTCGCCTCTGCAACAGACATTCCTGTAGTGTTTGTTGAGAGCAGAGCGGAGTGCTGAACGCATTTCTCACCCCTCATCTCAAACTCCCACCTTTTCTAGTCTTTGGTGTACATTTGCCCTCTAACAAACACCTGCTTTAATCCAGTGTATTATTTCTAAAAGTCAGTGTGGTTGTTTGAGAGCTCTTGTTTACGAGTGATTTTGATTACCGTCACCTCCACCATAAACCTCTTAAAGTGTATTTCTTAGAAAAGATGTATTTTTTTGTGTGTGCATCATTAAATAAGGAATATTCCAGGTTCAATAAGAGTGAAGCATGAGTTACAGCATTTATATACTGTGTATATATATATATGGATCATTTACAATGGAAGTGAATGGGGCCAGTCCAATGCTAAAGTACATATATAGCCACAAGACGTAAACATTGGTGAATGGTCTGTACTTAAATAGTGTCTTTTTAACCTTAGTGGTAATACATACACACACACAGAGACACAGACACAGAGAGACAGACAGATAGAGACACACACACACACACACACAGACAGATACACATACACACAGACACAGAGAGACAGACACACACACACACACGCAGACACAGACTTACACTCTCTCTCTCTCTCACTCACACACACACACACACACACACACACACACACACACACACACACACACACAGGCAGACACAGACTTACACTCTCTCACACACACACAGAGAGACACACACACACACACACACTCATTCACTCACACACAGACAGACAGACACACACACACACACACACACAGAGAAACAAACAAACACACACACACACACACACACAGTCACACAGAGACACACACACTCACTTACTCACACACTCACAGAGACACAAACACACTCACATACATACACACACACACACACACACACACACACACACAGACACATACACTCACAGAGACACACAGACACAAACACACACACACACAGAGAGACACTCACACTCACACACAGAGACACAAACACACTCACATACACACACACACACACAGACACATATACACACACACACTCATAACACACTGAGACACAAACACACACACAGAGACACATACACACACACACACACACACACAGACACATATACACACACACACTCATAACACACTGAGACACAAACACACACACAGAGACACATACACACACACACACACGCACACACACGCGCACATGCGCACACACACATGCGCACACACACACGCACACACACGCGCGCACACACACACACACACACACACACACACACACACACACACACACACACACACACACACACACCACACACACCACTGCCATGCAAGGCGCTAGCCGGCCATTGGGAGCAAATTGGGGTTCAGTGTCTTGCCCACACATGGAGTCGTGTTGGCCAGGAATCAAACTTCTGTTCATACATCTGTTGTCATGGTAACTAAGTTGTAGTAATGGATATAACTTTACACAGATGCGGTTAGTGCATGATTTTATCACAGTAAACCCACATATTGTTCATGTCTTGCGTCTATACTTTAGAAACGGTATTTTAACGTTTACAGATTAAACCCCATTGACTTTCATCGGAAGTGTCGCACTGGAACACACATTTGAGTCTAAAATCTTTTTTATTAAAGGAACACAACAACGCAATGCATAATGAAAATGACAAACAGCCTGAAATATGATTACATTGATCTGTGTAATGATCCATAAATATATGAAAACCCTGTATATGTATATATAAGTCCACTGGCACGCTCACGGTCACTTCTGTTTTTAATGAAAGTTTAAGCACTACAGAGTGTAACATCAAGAATGTCATGAACATAACAGACAGTGAAAAACAAACATGCTGTCAAATTTTAATTAATCAATCAATCTATACTCGTGTTGAGCTCCTAATGTATATAAAAGGAGATTATCCTACGAAAACTTGGCGGAACTGTCACGCGGGTTCGGAGCTTTGTTCCCCAGCCTTGTCCACGTGTTCCGGGAAATGAGGTTTGATGCAGGAGTTCACGGCCTCCAACAGGTCGCTGGGCAGAGACTTCGTCTTCTTATCGTGCTCGGACGCAGCGTCTTTGTTGAGCTGACAATTAAATTGAGGGGTGAGATGTTAGTGCAATACTCCATCAGACACTTTTGCATCAATTCAAATGCATTTACGTTTTCTTGTTCTTTACATAGCAACTGACCCAAAAGTTGTTGAGTGAGTGGGCCATTTCTCCACATCGCGGTGGCGTTATGTGGTCCATTCTGTATAAAGCGGCGTCTCATTTAAGCTTATCGCGGCCCATTAGGCGCGTTTTTTGGACGACCCACCAGCCTGCCCAGTTCGCCCCTGTTCGGCCCCAAAGTGAAACCAGGAAGAAATCGCGTTCACATAAACAACGATTCGCGTGATTCAGAGGTTGCATTTTCGCTCTAAAAATCGCACTTTTACTCAGCTGATAGTTAGGTTTAGGGTTGGGGTTTGGGTCAGGGGGTAGAGATATTCAAATATGTTTTGCTGTTGATGGTTTTATATTATTAAAAAGAAAACAACTCGCTTTTGCTGCCACCCGGTGGACGTTTCATGTGGATGCTGATCCTCACACGTGCTCTAGCATTTAAAAACACTTCCAGCTTCGGCCACTGGGGGGCAGTGATTCGAATTGCGGTAAGCTCAGGCCAATATTAACAGCAAAACTTTCAAACAACTGTTGTTAAATTCATTGTGCGATCAGTCTGATCGCCGAGCTGGTTAGTGCCAGTCGGAGGCTAAAATACATTTTTGTTAGAAAATTCGGTTTTGCAACCTCATCGATTTCCGAAGTGGTAATTGAGGTAATGGTTTTTGATGAAGGAAAACGCCACTCTAGTGTGGATGAGAGGCATAAACGTTGAAAAGTCCACGTGTTTTCAAACCAAATGCATTAGTGTGGATGTGGCCAGAGGCAGGTGGTATTAGGGGCCGTTCACACAGGATGTGTTCTTGGCCACTCCTCCACCCTCTAATGGAAAACAGCCGCACCTCCCCGGGTGGATTGGAGGCAGTCCTACGGCCCCTGGCGGACAGAACGCCCCGCCGCGATTTTGGTGGACGGTAGGGGTCTCCCCTGCCCATGGCAGCGGTAACTGCTCCAGGCGGTTGGTTGGGAGCCCCTCCTCCCCACGCGGTCGGCGGCCGTTCCTCCACTTCCAGGCATCCGGTCCCCTCTGTACTCCGGCGGATGGCCACGGCTGCTCCTTTGGGGTGGACGGAAGTGAGGCACTTAACTCCAGGTTGCTCCGAGGGGGGGGGGGATTGTCCCAGTAATAAGTGCACTGTAAGTCACTTTGGATAAAAGCATCTGCCAAATGCATAAATGTAAATGAAAATGAAATGAAGCGGCGGGAACTCCACCACGGCGCATCCCTCCTCCTTCCCGGGTTTCGGCACCAGTGTAAAGGGATTAATGGAAAGGAGGCGGCGAGAACCGGCTGACAATATAATTAATAGTTTAATATAAAACTGAACCAAAAAGACAAACACGCACACAAGTGTCGGACAGCTGCCCGTAAATCTCTCTCTCTCTCTCTCTCTCTCTCTCTCTCTCTGTCGCACCACCATCTCCAGTCGGCCCTTATCCCTCTCGGGCTAATCAGCCTGATTAAGGACCGGGTGTGTGGCATGACAATTTTTTTAGCGTCTCACATCTAAGAGGTGTTTTTACTGAGACGCCACATCAACTTATAAACAGTTCAATGCTTGGTTAAGCTTTTTTAAATGCGACAACGCATTCTGTGTGAATGGACCTTTAGGGGGAGGGATGGTCATATTCAAGAGAGCATTTGATTGGACAACAAGTGCACATCTGTATTTACCTGACTGATCAGGTCTCTGATCTTAGCGAGCGTAGCGGTTTGTCTCTTCTTCAAACACTGTTCCTGAGGTGTACCGTCAGGGTTTTCTGCGGACTGAAAAATCACGATATTACCGATGTTATCTAACACACTCACTGATACATACGTATGCACGTGTTCAGATGCACATATCTGCCCGTGAACATCACATACTTTACATACTTACAAATGTGAACACAAGCACACCATTAGCCTTGACGTCACTTGTACATAAATAAAACCAAATTGGGCCGGTTGCTAGGGAGGGTAGAGTCACATGGGGTAACCAAATTGGCCCGGTTGCTAGGGAGGGTAGAGTCACATGGGGTAACCAAATTGGGCCGGTTGCTAGGGAGGGTAGAGTCACATGAGGTAACCAATTGGGCCGGTCGCTAGGGAGGGTAGAGTCACATGGGGTAACCAAATTGGGCCGGTTGCTAGGGAGGGTAGAGTCACATGGGGTAACCAAATTGGGCCGGTCGCTAGGGAGGGTAGAGTCACATGGGGTAACCAAATTGGGCCGGTCGCTAGGGAGGGTAGAGTCACAAGGGGTAACCAAATTGGGCCGGTGGCTAGGGAGGGTAGAGTTACATGGGGTAACCAAATTGGGCCGGTTGCTAGGGAGGGTAGAGTCACATGGGGTAACCAAATTGGGCCGGTTGCTAGGGAGGGTAGAGTCACATGGGGTAACCAAATTGGGCCGGTTGCTAGGGAGGGTAGAGTCACATGGGGTAACCAAATTGGGCCGGTTGCTAGGGAGGGTAGAGTCACATGGGGTAACCAAATTGGGCCGGTTGCTAGGGAGGGTAGAGTCACAAGGGGTAACCAAATTGGGCCGGTTGCTAGGGAGGGTAGAGTCACATGGGGTAACCAAATTGGGCCGGTTGCTAGGGAGGGTAGAGTCACAAGGGGTAACCAAATTGGGCCGGTTGCTAGGGAGGGTAGAGTCACATGGGGTAACCTCCTCGTGGTCGCTATAATGTGGTTCTCGCTCTCGGTGGGGCGTGTGGCGAGTTGTGCGTGAATGCCGCGGAGAATAGCGGGAAGCCTCCACACGCACTACGTCTCCACGGTAACGCGCTCAACATGTCACGTGATAAGATGCGCGGATTGGCGGTCTCAGACTGAGATTCGTCCTCCACCATCCGGATTGAGGCGAGTCACTTCATGACCACGAGAACTGAAAAGCGCATTGGGAATTGGGCACCCCCACAACATGATGCTGCACCCCCATGCTTCACAGTTGGGATGATGTTCTTCGGCTTGCAAGTCTCACCCTTTTTCCTCCAAACATAACGATGGTCATTATGACCATTTTGTTTCATCAGACCAGAGGACATTTCTCCTAAAGTAAGATCTTTGTCCCCATGTGCACTTGCAAACAGTAGTCTGGCTTTTTATGGTTGTTTTGGAGCAGCGGCTTCTTCCTTGCTGAACAGCCTTTCAGGTGATGTCGATATAGGACTCGTTTTGCTGTGGATCTAGATACTCGTCTACCTGTTTCCTTCAGCATCTTCACAAGGTCCTTTGCTGTTGTTCTGGGATTGATTTGCACTTTTCACCCCAAACTACGTTCATCTCTAGAAGACCGAATGAGTCTCCTTCCTGAGCAGTACGATGACTGTGTAGTCACATGATGTATATACTTGCGTACTATTGTTTGTACAGATGACCATGGCACCTTCAGGCATTCGGAAATTGGGATGGTGACAATTTTCCCCAAAATCTTTTCTGAGTTCTTGGCTGATTTCTTTTGATTTGATCCATGATGTCAAGCAAAGAGGCACTAAGTTTGAAGGTAGGCCTTAAAATACACCCAAAATGAACTCCAATTAGCCAATTAGCCTATCAGAAGCTAATCGGCTAATTGTCTAAAGGCTTGACATAATTTTCTGGAATTTTCCAAGCTGCTTAAATGTGCATTGGGAATTGGGCAATACAAATTGGGTGAAAAAGGGGAACCCCTCTAACCCCACCCCCCCCACCCCCCACAATAATGAAGACGAGGAGGAAAAGACACAATAACAATAATTAAATGGTTTTAATTACAACATAATTTTTCTGAAAATGTGACAAAAAATTATATCACATATTATATCATGCAATATTATTTTTCTTGTAATAGTTTCTAAAATGCCATTATATATATATATATTTATTAATTAAGAAAAAACAAGATTTTAAATTTCTAAATATAAATTTCTATAGTATATTCATTATATGCTATTATTTATGAATATAAGGTTTTCAATGTATTATTTAAACATATTCATCTTTAATATGTTTGATACATGTTTAAGTCGATTATAATATTTTCATTGGCTCAAATTTGATCCGTTGCAGTTTGATTTGTTTTTGTTATTTCTGGCGACTAAAATTAAATCAGTCACAGTAAATCTGACAAAAATGAATTAATTTGTTATGATGAAATACTAACTCAATTTAAAAGGTAAAAATTATGACTAACATAAAAAAAATTAATAATAAATATTTGCTTTTGTGTGAAAACAGGTTTGGGACGATATGAGGGTCAGAAAACGGATAAAATTGTTGTATCTGGATGAACTAAAACACATTTCCTCTGAGTTTTATATCTTAACCCTCAATATCAAATGTTCTGGCAGTCGAGCTTCTGAATTAGTGTACCAGTGAAAGACATAAACAGAAATGTGAATGAATCAGTCATCAGACGTGACTGAGTCAGAACGCACATGTTTCTATCTTTCACATTATAAATGCCATGGTTACAGGCTCTCGTCTCCATCGAGCTCTCTCGCTCTGTTGCCTCCCGTCTACCTGCCATGTTCACCCACTCACTGTAAAAGAGGTCCTGTGTTCATCTGCTGTGTTTTACCTGAGAGTCACTGTCAAGCTGATCAGAACTTTTGCACTTCTTCATTCTGAAATACAGAAATATCAGGATTTGTTCTTTAAAACAACAAACACTTGATTAAACGTCTGAAGTGAAATAAAAACGTTGTCCAGTTTTGCATTCAAATAGATCAAATAAATTGTCTGTGTGTGTGTGTTGATGTGTGTCTCACTTTCCCCTCTTCTTTTTTATGTCACTGAGAAAATAAAATAAAAAACAGATTGTTACATCAGTGTCACAAATAAACTTTAAGATGCATTATATATATATATATATATATATTTATATAAAACTATTTACAGATGAAGTCAGAAGTTTCGATACACTTCGGTTGAAGTCATTAAAACACATTTTTTAAGCATGCCACAGATTAATATTAGCAAAGTATAGTTTTGGCGAGTCGTTTAGGACGTCTGCACGAGTAATTTTCCAACAATAGTTTACAAATCCAGTGGGTCTGAAATGTACATACACTAAGTTAACTGTGCCTTTAAGCAGCTTGGAAAATTCCAGAAAATGATGTCAAGCCTTTAGACAATTAGCCAATTAGCTTCTGATAGGCTAATTATAAAATATATCCCCAATGAACGCCAATTAGCCTATCAGAAGCTAATTGGCATTCATTGGGGATGTATTTTAAGGCCTACCTTCGAACTTATTGCCTCTTTGCTTGACATCATGGATCAAATCAAAAGATCAATCAGCCAAGACCTCATAAAACAAATTGTGGACCACCACAAGTCCGGTTCATCCTTGGGAGGAATTTCCAAATGCCTGAAAGTGCCACGTTCATCTGTACAAGCAATAGTACGCAAGTATATACAGTACATCATGTGACCCCGCAGACATCATACTGCTCATTAAGGAGACTCATTCGGTCTCCTAGAGATGAATGTAGTTTAGTGCGAAAAGTGCAAATCAATCCCAGAACAAGAGCAAAGGACCTTGTGAAGATGCTGGAGGAAACAGGTGGACGAGTATCTAGATCCACAGCAAAACGAGTCCTATATGGACATCACCTGAAAGGCTGATCAGCAAGGAAGAAGCCGCTGCTCCAAAACCACCATAAACAAGCCAGACTACAGTTTGCAAGTGCACATGGGGGTAAAGATCTCACTTTAGGAGAAATGTCCTCTGGTCTGATGAAACAAAATGGCCATAATGACCATCGTTATGTTTGGAGGAAAAAGGGTGAGACTTGCATGCCGAAGAACACCATCCCAACTGTGAATCATAGGGGTGCAGCATCATGTTGTGGGGGGTGCAGCATCATGTTGTGGGGGGGTGCAGCATCATGTTGTGGGGGGGTGGAGCATCATGTTGTGGGGGGGTGGAGCATCATGTTGTGGGGGGTGCAGCATCATGTTGTGGGGGGGTGCAGCATCATGTTGTGGGGGGGTGGAGCATCATGTTGTGGGGGTGGCAGCATCATGTTGTGGGGGGGTGGAGCATCATGTTGTGGGGGTGGCAGCATCATGTTGTGGGGGGGTGGAGCATCATGTTGTGGGGGGGTGGAGCATCATGTTGTGGGGGGTGCAGCATCATGTTGTGGGGGGGTGCAGCATCATGTTGTGGGGGGGTGCAGCATCATGTTGTGGGGGGGTGGAGCATCATGTTGTGGGGGGGTGCAGCATCATGTTGTGGGGGGTGGAGCATCATGTTGTGGGGGTGGCAGCATCATGTTGTGGGGGGGGTGCAGCATCATGTTGTGGGGGGGTGGAGCATCATGTTGTGGGGGGGTGGAGCATCATGTTGTGGGGGTGGCAGCATCATGTTGTGGGGGGGTGGAGCATCATGTTGTGGGGGGGTGGAGCATCATGTTGTGGGGGGTGCAGCATCATGTTGAGGGGGTGCAGCATCATGTTGTGGGGGGGTGGAGCATCATGTTGTGGGGGTGGCAGCATCATGTTGTGGGGGGTGCAGCATCATGTTGTGGGGGGGTGGAGCATCATGTTGTGGGGGGTGCAGCATCATGTTGAGGGGGTGCAGCATCATGTTGTGGGGGGGTGGAGCATCATGTTGTGGGGGTGGCAGCATCATGTTGTGGGGGGGTGGAGCATCATGTTGTGGGGGGGTGGAGCATCATGTTGTGGGGGTGGCAGCATCATGTTGTGGGGGGGTGGAGCATCATGTTGTGGGGGGGTGGAGCATCATGTTGTGGGGGGTGCAGCATCATGTTGTGGGGGGGTGCAGCATCATGTTGTGGGGGGTGGAGCATCATGTTGTGGGGGGGTGCAGCATCATGTTGTGGGGGGTGGAGCATCATGTTGTGGGGGTGGCAGCATCATGTTGTGGGGGGGGTGCAGCATCATGTTGTGGGGGGGTGGAGCATCATGTTGTGGGGGGGTGCAGCATCATGTTGAGGGGGTGCAGCATCATGTTGTGGGGGGGTGGAGCATCATGTTGTGGGGGTGGCAGCATCATGTTGTGGGGGGTGCAGCATCATGTTGTGGGGGGGGTGCAGCATCATGTTGTGGGGGTGGCAGCATCATGTTGTGGGGGGGGGTGCAGCATCATGTTGTGGGGGGGTGCAGCATCATGTTGTGGGGGGGTGGAGCATCATGTTGTGGGGGGTGCAGCATCATGTTGTGGGGGGGTGCAGCATCATGTTGAGGGGGTGCAGCATCATGTTGTGGGGGGGTGGAGCATCATGTTGTGGGGGTGGCAGCATCATGTTGTGGGGGGTGCAGCATCATGTTGTGGGGGGTGCAGCATCATGTTGTGGGGGGGGTGGAGCATCATGTTGTGGGGGGGTGCAGCATCATGTTGTGGGGGGGTGGAGCATCATGTTGTGGGGGTGGCAGCATCATGTTGTGGGGGGTGCAGCATCATGTTGTGGGGGGTGCAGCATCATGTTGTGGGGGGGGGTACAGCATCATGTTGTGGGGGGGTGCAGCATCATGTTGTGGGGGGGTGGAGCATCATGTTGTGGGGGGTGCAGCATCATGTTGTGGGGGGGTGCAGCATCATGTTGAGGGGGTACAGCATCATGTTGTGGGGGGGTGGAGCATCATGTTGTGGGGGTGGCAGCATCATGTTGTGGGGGTGCAGCATCATGTTGTGGGGGTGTTTGCTGCAGGAGGGACTGGTGCACTTCACAAAACAGATGATGGCATCATGAGGAAGGAACATTATGTGGATATATTGAAGCAACATCTCAAGACATCAGACAGGAAGTTAAAGCTCAGTCGCAAATGGGTCTTATGAATGGACAATGACCCCAAGCATACCTCCAGAGTTGTGGCAAAATGGCTCAAGGACAACAAAGTCAAGATAATGGAGTGTCATCACAAAGCCCTTGAACATTTGTGGGCAGAACTGAAAAAGCATGTGTGAGCAATGAGGCCTGTAAACCTGACTCAGTTGCACCAGTTCTGTCTGGAGGAATGGGACACAATTCCAGCAACTTATTGGGAGAAGTTTGTGGAAGGATCCCCAAAACATCTGACCCAAGTTAAACCATTTAAAGGGAATTCTACCAAATACTAACAAAGTGTTTGTAAACTACTGACCCACTGGGAATGTGATGAAATATCTAAATAATTCTCTCTACTATTATTCTGACAATTCACATAATTAAAATAAAGTGTTGATCCGAACTGACCTAAAACAGGGAATGTTTCTACCATTAAATGTCAGGAATTGTGAAAAACTGAGCTTAAATGTATTTGGTTATTTCTGACTTCAACTGTAATAATGTGCAAAACTAGCACTAAAATAATACATTATAAGAAATAATAATAATAATAAATTAAGAATTACATAGTATCTGATATTGTTATTGCTTTTGTATTATTATTTACACACACACACACACACACACACACACACACACACACTCACTCACTCACTCACTCACTCACACACACACACACACACACACTCACTCACTCACACACACACACACACAGTCACTCACTCACTCACTCACTCACACACACACACACACACACTCACTCACTCACACACACACACACACACACACACACACACACACACACACACACACACACACACACACACAGTCACTCACTCACTCACTCTCTCACACACACACACACACACACACACACACACAGTCACTCACTCACTCACTCACTCACTCACTCTCACTCAAACACTCACTCTCACACACACACACACACTCACACTCACACACACACACACACACACACACACACTCACACACACACACACACACACTCACACACTCACACACACACACACACTCTCACACACACTCACACTCACACACACACTCACACTCTCACACACACACTCACACACACACTCACACTCACACTCACACTCACACTCACACTCACACACTCACACACACACTCACACACACTCACACACACACACACACACACACACACACACACACACACACACACACCTGTTAAGTGTCTTCAGTTCACTGCTGTGTTTCTCTGTGGCCATCTCCAGGAGTTTGGTCATGCGCTGTCACACAGGAAATACAGAACAGGAAACAGGAAGTGTCACTTACACACATAAGAACAGAATGCATCAGCTGGACTTTAGAGCCAGTCTGTGCTGTGGTGAGCAGCCATGCAAAACCAAACCAACACATACACTTCCTGTCAGTCCCAAGAAGAAATAGCCAGAGGAGTTTTATGATTTTATGACATCTATAATAAAACACATATTACCAGCATTTTCCTTCTCTGTCCATTTCCTGTTTGTATTTTCCAACTTAGAATTTTTTAACTTTGAAAATGCAATATATTTAATAAAGTATTATTATGTTGACTTTCTAAAAACTGGGTTTAGGATTTGTTTTTGTTTTTTTAAATACCAAAATTTCAAACACTAACTCGTCCAAGAGCTTTCAAGCTACATTCACTAAACATGGCACAGACCTTCAGACTGTTCTGGAATAGTGTGCTTTGTCTTTTCTAACCAGTCGGACTTCAGCTTAGCAGCTGATGATCAACAAATCACAAATATCCCAGAGACTTGTATTAATGGATCGTTCAAATGGAACAATGGAATAATCGTTCATTTAAACACCAACTATCAAAGAAATTCAAATGTAAACAAACCCACAGAAGGCCTTTGATCTGATTTATATTGCTCTCTCTCTCTCTCTCTCTCCCTCCCTCCCTCTCTCTCTCTTTCTGTGACTAGCTATGTCACAGTCTATAGTTAGCTTGCAGTTTGTCTTACTTTGATGTCTGAATAACCAGTAATCTTCAAACATTTAAAACTAGTTTAAACATCAAAGTTTGTCTTGACACACTTTACCCATCTAGTTATTATTGTTATCATTAAATGTAATAATCAGTTAATAGAGTAACTCTATAAAGGGTTGGCTAATATAGTTACAGCATGTCTAATGAACTAAACCTGCATTTTGCACATACATTTGACTCTTGTCTGTTCTGATGGATTATATCGTGACAATTTCAAATATATTACATAACAAAGAAAAAACACCATGTTTAGCTTTTAGGCTGTGTCCAAATTTGTATGCTTCTATGATGTCATTTGCTGGTGGCGGGAAAACACAGTTTTGAGTATGCAGTTAGACTATATTTAGTACACTTTTGAAAATTCATACACGGCATGCCTGAGTGCATAGTACATTTTGTAAGTGCATAGTGTGCCGTTTGGGACACAGCTATAATCACCATTTTTCTACAAAAATCAATCAGAAAATGTATATTATGCATATGGTATGTTGCTTCCAGAAGTTCATGTGCCCTGAAATTCTGTTGCATTACTAACAAGCACTCAGGGCTGGACAGGGAAGAGAAATCGGCCCGGGATTTAACATAGCAACTTGCCCAAAAGTTGAGCGGGGGGGTGGTGGCGGTTGTTCGCCGTCCTTTTCTGCATATCGCGGCGGTGGCTCATTTTAGCTTATCACGGCCGACCCAATGGCCCGCTCGGTTCTCAACATGGCCAGTCCGCCCCTGATCGGCCCCAAAGTGCGTCGGCCCACCGGGAAAATGCCCGGTATGCCAGATTACCAGTCCAGCCTTGCAAGCACTACTATTAGTATTACTACTACTGTATATATCATCACCGCTAACATCTCCCATCAGACATATTAGCATCAATTCAAATGAGTTGACCTTTTCCCGCGGAGTGACTGATTGCGTTGCGATAATAACGCGCGGTGAGTGTTATAATTTGGACTAAAAAAATGGCCATTTTACTCTACTGATGGTTAGGTTTAGGCTTGGAAAATATACTTTCCTGTTGACTCGATTACATCATTTACAACAACAACATTCAACTCGCTTTTGGCGCCACTCTGTGGACATTTCACATTTCATTGCCCATACGTCCCAAAACACTTCCAGCTTCGACTGTTGCGTTTACGTGCTAATGAAACTTTACTCAAGTTTAGTGTATGGTTATGCAGTGAACACACTTCATTCTTACGGGGAGAGTTATTGAGGTGTTTTACCTCAGTATTTTGTTGCTCTTTTTTCTTCTTCAGTTGATCGTACTGGTCCATAAGCAGAGCTCGGAGCTCAGACTTGAGTTTCTCTTTCAGTTCAGTGATCTGCTGAGCTGGATCTGAACCCTCTGTCCTGTACAATCACACACAACAACTAAACATCATCACTAAATTAAAGATCAACCCTCACAACATATACATGACGTATACGGGACTGTAGAAGGACCATTGCGGATCTGATGAAGTTCCTCTGCTGAAACGACCAGTATATGCTGGGATGCTGTTGTCAGCACTAAGCATCAGGTCACACTGAGCAGGCGAAGGTCTTATCAACAAGTTTGCATAATGTTAATACAACACAATGTTCTACGAAAGCTGTATTTTGTTTGTGTTGTATTTACTTCTTGCTCAAATTCTTCTTCTTCAAGGCTTTGAGCTGCTCGCTGTACTTCTGTGTCAGGTCTTCTTGTTTCTTCTGAAACTTCTTCTCCATGTCTTTGAGGTCTTTCTCTTGTTTCTTGGTGAGCTTCAGGAAGTTCTTGTGCTGCTGTAGTTCTTCATATGTCACACTTGGTGGATCTGAAATGAGACTTTACAGTGAGCACTGGTCAAACAAACAAATGACATTAAATAATCATTAGTAAGAAACGAACTAACTCTAACTAACTCTAACTAACTCGACATGCCCGGTCCCGTATTAGGCTAATCAAGCCACCGAGAGGGATAAAGGCCGATCGCGGAGGGCGGTGCGAGAGAGAGAGATCCTTACGGACATGTCCGTCGTCTTATGTGTTTGTCTTTTGAGTTTCACATTAAACCTTTAGTTGTACGTTAAGTCGGTTTCTCGCCTCTTCCTTGCCCGTGAAGGCGAACTTCTTTACAGGTATCTAACGATTTTCTAAATATTTACCTGAACTCTTGACACTTAATTGAAAGTCTGGATGATGTGAACAGGCCTCACCTGACAGATCAGACGGGGTTTCCTCACTGGTTTTGTCTGCGGGACTGGACTCTGCGGTCTCGATCTCGGTCACATTGTTATCTTCAGCTGAAGCAGACTCTTCTGGTTTCTCTTCTGCTTGTGGTTCAGGTTGAGGTGGTTCTGGTGCTGGTTCTGGCGTTGGTTCTTGGGATGGTTCTGGTTCAGGTTTAGGTGGTTCTGGGGATGGTTCTGGTTCAGGTTTAGGTGGTTCTGGTGCTGGTTCTGGTGTTGGTTCAGGATTAGGTGGTTCTGGTGCTGGTTCTGGCGTTGGTTCAGGTTTAGTTGTTTCTGGGGATGGTTCTGGTTCAGGTTTAGGTGGTTCTGTGGATGGTTCTGGTTCAGGTGGTTCTGGGGATGGTTCTGGTTCAGGCTTACTTGGTTCTGGAGTTGCAGCAGTGACTGGTTCTGGTTTTTCCTCTGGTGCAACACCGCCCTCTGCTGGACTCTCAGCCTTTGGTTCTAATAATGCAAAAAAAAGAAAGAAGACAATTATCATTCATATCACATCAATAATACATAATATGCACAGTGCAGTTATGGTATCATGGCATCTAATACCACCAGGGTACTCATGGCAAAAAGTTAAGTAAGGGATTATAGCAGTTCAGGGTTACTTACCTGCAGCAGGTGCCGGCATGGCAGCTGGTGGAGCTCCAGCCGCAGCCGGTAACTCATATTCACTTACATATGTTGAACTCTAGAACCAACATTACAGTGAGAACTTTATGAGATACGATTTGCCATATTTTAATGTTTAATTTCGTAGACTGTACATCAATCAGACTGCCTGCACTTCATAGTTCACTAACGTCTTTCTAGTATGATTGAATATATATGATATCATGTATTTGTATGATTAGATATAATCTTTCAAAGATATAAACCTCAGTCTTCGGTGGCTTTGAGCTCTTCACTGGATTGAAAAGTGCATCTGTGAAATCTACAGAAATGAAGTAAATGAAAGTCACACGAGAGTATGTTTGATGTTGTATTAGTCTTAAATAAATGCATATGTGCTGTATGAATGCACATGTGTGTGAGAGTACCGGCGAAAGCAGCCGGGATGTAGTCCTTGACTTCAATGTGCACAAACAGAGATGGAAGCATGAGCGGCATATTACTCTCACTGCGCAAACAAATGTGCTGGAAACCTGTAAGTAAAACACAGAAATGACTGAAAGTATCATAAAAGTAGTCCACATGGCTTGTGTGCAATATTTCAAATCTTAATTGTACTTTTTTGAGCTTGGCAGTTTCAATCACTAGCCACTTTCCTTGTATTGAAAACAGAAACGTGGACGTTCTGATTAAGATCTCATTTTGTGACTAATATAAGGTCTGAATGAGAATAAGTGAATGATTTGAATGAGAAAATGTTCCTGTTGGGGTTAACTATTAAACCCATAAGGGTTTTACATCCTGATGTTTAACTACTCAATCTAACTAATTTCATTCATCATAACTAACCAACCTTCCAACCAACTGCTTGATCTAACAAAAAATACAATTTTATTAATCCCAAACAACCAACCAACCAGATCATTTTATTCATCATAACTATCCAACCAACCAACCAGATCATTTTATTTATCATAACTAACCAACCAACCAACCAACAAGATCATTTTATTCATCATAACTAACTAACCAACCAACCAACCAACAAGATCATTTTATTCATCATAACTAACTAACCAACCAACCAACAATATAATTGTATTCATCATAACTAACCAACCAGCAAACCAACCAACTGCTTGATCTAACAAATACAATCATTTTATTCATCTTAACTAGCTAAATTACTAACCAACCAACCAACCAACCAACCAGATCATTTTATTAATCACAACTAACCAACCAACCAACAAGATCATTTTATTCATCATAACTAACCAACCAACCAACCAGATCATTTTATTAATCATAACTAACCAACTAACCAACCAACAAGATCATTTTATTCATCATAACTAACCAACCAACCAACCAACAAGATAATTTTATTCATCATAACTAACCAACTAACCAACCAACCAGATCATTTTATTCATCATAACTAACTAACTAACTAACCAACCAACAATATAATTGTATTCATCATAACTAACTAACCAACCAACCAACAATATAATTGTATTCATCATAACTAACCCACCAGCAAACCAACCAACTGCTTGATCTAACAAATACAATCATTTTATTCATCTTAACTAGCTAAATTACTAACCAACCAACCAACCAACCAACCAAGATCATTTTATTCATCATAACTAACCAACCAACAACCAACAAGTTCATTTTATTCATCATAACTAACCAACTAACCAACCAACCAACCAGATCATTTTATTCATCATAACCAACCAACCAACCAACCAACCAACCAACCAACCAACCAACCAACCAACCAACAAGATCATTTTATTCATCATAACTAACCAACCATCCAACAAGATCATTTTATTCATCATAACTAACCAACTAACCAACCAACCAGATCATTTTATTCATCATAACTAACTAACCAACCAACCAACAATATAATTGTATTCATCATAACTAACCAACCAGCAAACCAACCAACTGCTTGATCTAACAAATACAATCATTTTATTCATCTTAACTAGCTAAATTACTAACCAACCAACCAAGATCATTTTATTCATCATAACTAACCAACCAACCAACAAGATCATTTTATTCATCATAACCAACCAACCAACCAACCAACCAACATGATCATTTTATTCATCATAACTAACCAACCATCCAACAAGATCATTTTATTCATCATAACCAACCAACCAACCAACCAACCAACAAGATCATTTTATTCATCATAACTAACCAACCAACCAACCAACCAACCAGATCATTTTATTCATCATAACTAACTAACCAACCAACCAACCAACCAACAAGATAATTTTATTCATCATAACCAACTAACTAACCAACAAACCATAGTGAATGACCAACCATCATA
The DNA here is from genome assembly GCA_032164185.1 of Moxostoma hubbsi. Taxonomy (NCBI): domain Eukaryota; kingdom Metazoa; phylum Chordata; class Actinopteri; order Cypriniformes; family Catostomidae; genus Moxostoma; species Moxostoma hubbsi. The sequence goes on from JAVLUX010000023.1 coordinate 605,978, forward strand.
ACTGACCAACCAACTAACTAACTATCCAACCAACCAACCAACATAATTTTATTCATCATAACCAACTAACCTACAAACCATAGTGAATGACCAACCATCATAACTGACCAACCAACCAACTAACTAACTAACCAACCAACCAACAAGATCATTTTATTCATCATAACCAACCAACCAACCAACAATATAATTGTATTCATCATAACTAACCAACCAGCAAACCAACCAACTGCTTGATCTAACAAATACAATCATTTTATTCATCTTAACTAGCTAAATTACTAACCAACCAACAAGATAATTTTATTCATCATAACCAACTAACTAACCAACAAACCATAGTGAATGACCAACCATCATAACTGACCAACCAACTAACTAACTATCCAACCAACCAACCAACATAATTTTATTCATCATAACCAACTAACCAACAAACCATAGTGAATGACCAACCATCATAACTGACCAACCAACCAACTAACTAACTAACCAACCAACCAACAAGATCATTTTATTCATCATAACCAACCAACCAACCAACAATATAATTGTATTCATCATAACTAACCAACCAGCAAACCAACCAACTGCTTGATCTAACAAATACAATCATTTTATTCATCTTAACTAGCTAAATTACTAACCAACCAACCAACCAACCAAGAGCATTTTATTCATCATAACCAACCAACCAACCAACAAGATCATTTTATTCATCATAACTAACCAACCAACCAACCAACAAGATCATTTTATTCATCATAACTAACTAACTAACCAACCAACCAACCAACAATATAATTTTATTCATCATAACTAACTAACTAACCAACCAACCAACAAGATCATTTTATTCATCATAACTAACCAACTAACCAACCAACCAACAAGATCATTTTATTCATCATAACTAACCAACCAACCAACCAGATCATTTTATTAATCATAACTAACCAACTAACCAACCAACCAACAAGATCATTTTATTCATCATAACTAACTAACTAACCAACCAACCAACCAACCAGATCATTTTATTAATCACAACTAACCAACCAACCAACCAACAAGATCATTTTATTCATCATAACTAACCAACCAACCAACAAGATCATTTTATTCATCATAACTAACCAACCAACCAACCAGATCATTTTATTAATCATAACTAACCAACCAACCAGATCATTTTATTAATTATAACTAACCAACCAACAAGATCATTTTATTCATCATAACTAACCAACCAACCAACCAACCAACAAGATCATTTTATTCATCATAACTAACCAACTAACCAACCAACCAACCAGATCATTTTATTCATCATAACTAACTAACCAACCAACCAACAATATAATTGTATTCATCATAACTAACTAACCAACCAACCAACAATATAATTGTATTCATCATAACTAACCCACCAGCAAAACAACCAACTGCTTGATCTAACAAATACAATCATTTTATTCATCTTAACTAGCTAAATTACTAACTAACCAACCAACCAACCAACC
>JAVLUX010000023.1:612500-672500 GCA_032164185.1 Moxostoma hubbsi
ATAAAAATGTAAATATTAATTTTTTTATTATTATTTCATTTAAGATTAATTTTATGGATTTCTTGTTTTATCCTCAGTAATAAAATATAGAATAAAAGAATAAAAATACATGAATGGAAAATGTTTTATTTGTGAAAGTGCCTAATTGTTTATATAGTAAAATAATACTGCACTGTAAATGCAAAAATGTGCTTGATTAAATTATATGAAATGTAATTAAATTGTTAAATAATTCCACACACTAAAAAAATATTTTTCCTTATTTTTGTATTTTTTTTTCAGATTCATGCATTTAAATTTCATTTAAAAAATCCATCAAATAGAATTGTGTAACTTCTAAAAAAATTGAATTAATAAAAATGTAAATATAATTTTTTTTAATTATTATTTTGTTTAAGATTAATTTTATGGATTTTTTTTTTATCCTCAGTAACAAAATTTATTATAATAATTTTTAAAAAAAATTAATGAGTAAATGGTGTTAAATTAATGGACAAGTTTATATTTGTGAAAATTATATACATTTATATTCATTTATATAATAAAACAAAACTGCACTGTATATACAAAAATATGCGTAATTAAACTAAATAAATATAAATATAATTAAATTGTTAAATAATTCCACACACTAAAAAAATTATTTTTTTCATATTTATGCATTTAAATTTCATTTAAAAAATCCATCAAATTTAATTGTGTAACTTCTAAAAAAATGTAATTAATAAAAATGTAAATATAAATATTATTACTGAGGATAAAAAAAAAATCCATAAAATTAATCTTAAACGAAATAATAATAAAAAATATATAATAATAATAAAAAAAATAATTAATGAGCAAATACTTTTAAGTTAATATTTGTGAAAATTATATACATTTATATTCATTTATATAATAAAACAATACTGCAATACTTAAATTACATCACAGCGAATTGTGTAAATTTGAACAAAATGTAATTAGTAAAAATGCAAAAATAGATTTTTTCAAATCATTTTGTTTAAGATTAATTTTATGGATTTTTTTTAGTTTTTTGTTTAAAAGAATCAAAATAAATTAATGGAAAATGTTTTATTTGTGAAAGTGCCTAATTGTTTATATAATAAATACAAAAATGTGCTTGATTAAATTAAATTAAATATAATTATATTGTTAAATAATTCCACACACTCGAAAAATATTTTTGCTTATTTTTTTTTAGATTTATGCTTTTACATTTCAAAAAAAATTCCATCAAATTGAATTAAAATTTAATTAATAAAAATGTTAATATATTATTTTGTAATTTTTTTTTTAAGATTAATCAAGTAAATTTTATGGATTTTTTTTGTTTGTTTTATCCTCAGTAATAAAATATATAATAAAAGAATAAAAATAAATTAATGGGCAAATGCTGTTAAATTAACGGAAAATGTTTTATTTGTGAAAGTGCCTAATTGTTTATATAATAAAATAATACTGCACTGTAAATAAAAAATATGCTTGATTAAATTAAATAAAGTTTTTAAATAATTTCATACATAAATTTTTTTTTTTTTCTTCTCAGATTTATGACTTTAAATTTCAAAACTAAATTCCATCAAATTGAATTGTGTAACTTTTAACAAAATGTAATTAAAAATATATATATACAGATACAAGATTACTTAAACGACTCTTATGGATTTTTTTTGTGAAACCATCTTAAAATATTTTTTTGCATTTTTGTCCTTTTAAAGCTTGAGTCCCCTTTTACTTTCATTATATGGAAAAGAACAACCAGGATACTTTCAAAATGTTCCCTTTTGAGTTCCACAGAAGAAGAAAGTCACACAGGTTTGAAACTACATGAAGGTGAGTAAATGATCCTTTTAAATTAAACACTATTCCTGTAAGAGTCCTTAATCTTCCTACAATATTGTATGAGGTTTTACAAGCTGCACCTCATCAGAGTTCTTCATCTTTTCCTCGTCTTGCTCATCATGATCGTCGTGTTCTTCAGTCGGCTCATCATGAGTTTCTGTATGAGACACAAAACACGTGTTTATCACGTGTAAATAAAACAAACAAACATAGCTAATAAAAACACCCCTGTGTCGGGGGGTCCAACCTATTTGGGGATGTCCATAAGTGGTGCAGTGGGCTTTTCTCAGAACTAGCAGCAGTTTTCGGTCCTGTTATCTAATGTAATGACACTAAGTGTGGCTTGAGTGCCAGATAAACGTATTTTCGGACTCGTCTATAGCTCTGTTTACCGTGTGCGGCAGGTGCGCCCTGGCCTTCTGCTGGAGCGGGCTGGTTCGGATCATCGCTCTGTTTGGACCCAGAACCCTCGGCAGCTACCTGTGGCTGGTCGGTAACAGCTTTCTTTGCATTTTCCTTGTTTGGAGGTGCGTTGCTTTTCTTATTCTTGATCAGTATTTTACCCATCAGCTCGGATGGACTCGGGACAGGGTGGCCCGGCTTGAGCTGAGAACCAAACCCATAGAAAATTAGATAAAAAATGAAGTAGAAGTCGAATAGAATTACATGCAGTCATTCTTTATTATGATTTGCCATTCACACATCAACATTCGACAATATTAAATTACATAGGAAGTTGTAATGCATTTGTAGAGCGGAGGAGGGCGGAGCCGGGCTGGAACAGCGCACGCCCGGTCACCAATCAGCCTGATGGGACAGTTGGAGAGAGAGAATTGCGGGCAGCTGCCCTGTATGTGTTTGTGTGTGTCTTTTTATTTAATTCAATATTATTTATATTGTTAAGCCGGTTCTCGCCGCCTCCTTGCCCATCAAAACCCCCTTACACTGGTGCCGGATTCCGGGGAGGAGGAGGAGGGATACCCGTCGTAGTGTCCTCGACACTGCCATCCACCTAGGGGGACGGAGTAGCCCGAGCGCCGTCCGCGAGGCGAGGAGGGTTGGGACTCTCCGACCACCTGGAGCGATGGAGTCACTGCCAGGGGCGGAGTGTCTCAACGTGCCGTCAGAAATGCGGAGGGGCATTCTGTCCGCTGGGGGTCGGAGGTTGACTCCGGTCCGCCCGGGGAGGAGCGGCTGTCGTCCGCCTGAGAGGCTAGAGGAGTGATCGAGGACGGCGCGACGGCGCATCAGAGAACCGGTGAGTGACCTTCTTTTTCTCGCTCTCCTCTCTCGCCCTGTCGTTCCGTGTTCGCCTTTCCCTCGCCTATTTTGTTTATTCGTTTTTTTTTGTTTTCCCCACCTGTCTCCTCCCAGATCAAGGAAGTCGGGGATGACCCGCCGGCAGACGGGGCACAAGGCAGAGGAGGGGGGAATGTACGTCATGCCAGGGGCTCCCCGGCCTGAGGCAACGGCGGGAGGACTGTAGAGCGGAGCAGGGCTGGAACAGCGCACGCCCAGTTCCCAATCAGCCTGATGGGGGCGCACGAGGGATAAAGGCGGCCGAGGACGACAGTTGGAGAGAGAGAATTGCGGGCAGCTGCCCTGTATGTGTTTGTGTGTGTCTTTTTATTTAATTCAATATTATTTATATTGTTAAGCCAGTTCTCGCTGCCTCCTTGCCCATCAAACACCCCTTACATGATCGTAAAGGCGCTCGCCCAAATTTGGCGTTGTCATGCATTCTCGTCTTTTTGGTTATTGGCACGTGTGCATTGCTCTTTTGTCGTCTTGCTGCATGCACTCGTGCCAATTGTCTTCTGGTTGTCTCTCGCGCCCTTGGGCGCACTTCACGTTGCGCTGCGTGTCCGGGTCTCGATCCGTAATCATGTTGTGCTGGAGTTCGGCCGCTCCAGTCATGGTTGCCTGTTTATCTGTGGCCGAGCCCTCACACAAACGTCCCGACTTGTCTGTCGTTTGGCATGAGTGCATGTTGCCGTTGTCTCTGGCGATATGCGATTGTGTCATTCGGGTGTTGTGTCTGTGAGAGCACGTGGCTTTGGTTAGTTCTGTATTGCCACATGTCTCTCAGTCTTGTCACAACCCGCCTCCATGTCTGTTCAATATTAGTGTATTGGTTTCACCTGTTCCCCATTATAACCTCTCCATTTATTAGCTCCTAGTGTTTGCTGTCCTGTGCAGAATTCTCTTCACTCGTTCACTTCTCTTCTGTTTCAGTTGGTTTTGTTAATGTCGTTTTCTCTCTCGCAATATTGTTGTTACATTCTGTATTTTAAATCAAAAGCTCACTTATGCCATCTGCAGTCAGGTCCTTCCTTTAAACGCCCCGATACAGACCTCTATAGCTACTTTTGTGTTGTCTAATCAATGCTTTACTCATCTGCCATTACTAATGTCTTCGAATGATTAGAATTAATATATTTATTATATATTATGTTATATTTATAATATTGAAACTCTATTTTCTGGGCCTTTTCAGTGAATATTGATATATACGATTAATTAATCCAATTAATGCAATTGATTTGATTACAAATGTAGTCGATTAACAGCCTTTTAATGGACCATAGTGGAAGAAAACTTTAAATTTGCAAGAATGCCATATTTTTCTTTCTTCTAATTTTATCCCCCTTTTCTCCCCAATTACTTACAAGGTCCTCGTGGTGGCACGGTTACTCGCCACAATCCGGGTGGCGGAGGACGAGCCTCAGTTGCCTCCGCGTCTGAGACCGTCAATCGGCGCATCTTATCACGTGACTCGTTGTGCATGACACCGCGGAGACTCACAGCATGTGGAGACTCGTGCTACTCTCCACGATCCACACACAACTCACCACACGCCCCATTGAGAGAACCACTAATCACCACCACGAGGAGGTTACCCCATGTGACTCTACCCACCCTAGCAACTGGGCCAATTTGGTTGCTAAGGAGACTCACAGCATGTGGAGACACATGCTACTCTCCACGATCCACACACAATTCACCACACACCCCATTGAGAGAACCACTAATCACCACCACGAGGAGGTTACCCCATGTGACTCTACCCTCCCTAGCAACCGGGACAATTTGGTTGCTAAGGAGACTCACAGCATGTGGAGGCTCATGCTACTCTCCACGACCCACACACAACTCACCACACGCCCCATTGAGAGAACCACTAATCACCACCTAAGGAGGTTACCCCATGTGACTCTACCCTCCCTAGCAACCGGGCCAATTTGGTTACCCCATGTGACTCTACCCTCCCTAGCAACCGGGCCAATTGTGTTGCTTAGGAGACCTGACTGGAGTCACTCAGCACGCCCTGGATTCGAACTCGTGACTCCAGTGGTGATAGTCAGCGTCAATACCCACATCAAGGATTAAATAAGAATAGCTAGTCAACTTTAATGATGTGTAATTGTATTGAACATGACTGTATTGAAATTCCTCTTCTTGTCGTTCCAATTCTTAAATCCCGATTTTCACGCAACCTTGGTGTAAGAATTAATCCCGATTGATTCTTCCGAAATAAAACCGACCTAACCCTAACAGCTCAACTCACCGGGTATTTGTCCAGCAGATCAACGAGTAGAGCATCTCCAAATATCGTCCTGCAGTAGTTTGCCATCTTCTCCTGCTGCTTCACACTGAATAAAACATGAACAAATGGACAATTAATAAAATATCCGAAATCAATATAAAGACAAGATCAATATATATTCTGTGAATAATACGAAAGTGTCTTACGAATCCACGTGGTTTTCAAATGAAAGGACGACTGGATACTTAGACGTTTTGAATGCACTCTCAGCGATGGCCTCGATCACATCCTGTTATGGAAAACGAACATCCAAGAGGACTTATTGCTCAGATGTTGCTCTTAAAGGAAAATCTAGGGGCGCCATGCCTCCCCCAGCACCCCCTTAGACCCGGCCATGTTTTAAAGTTATGCTTTTGTAAATGAGTCACTAATAAGATGATGTAATTGAAGTTTAAGTTAGTTGACTAATATTTTTACGATGACTGTTTCATAACCCGTTTCCGAAAAACCAACAAATTTAGCATCTACTTATTGTTATTGGCACGCTCGCCTCCATTCACACATCCCATAATCACAGGAACAGACCTTGAACAGGATCTCAGTTGTCATGGTGAAGCCGTGGGTGATGATTGGCTCTTCATCGGGAGGTTTGCCCTTCCAGCAGTCGAGCTCCAGACAGCGACACCCGGCGAGCAGACACTGCCGGTACATTTCCGGAGACGAGACGCCCGTTAACTGACCCGCTGCACAGAGACACGTCAATTCAAGACGTCTTTCATGTTATGCATTTCCTCCTGTGTTAGTCCTTTCAATTTGTACCCTCTCCAGCCGATACGTTTCAAACCAAAATATTATTTTAATTGGTTTTAATCAGTTTTATACTTTGTTATACACAGTTATACACACAACTCACCACATGCCCCATTGAGAGCCCCTCCCTAGCAACCTCCCTAGAGGAGGTTGCCCCATGTGACTCTACCCTCCCTAGCAACTGGGCCAATTTGGTTGCTAAGGAGACTCACAACATGTGGAGGCTCATGCTACTCTCCACGATCCACACACAACTCACCACACGCCCCATTGAGAGAACCACTAATCACCACCACGAGGAGGTTACCCCATGTGACTCTACCCTCCCTAGCAACTGGGCCAATTTGGTTGCTAAGGAGACTCACAACATGTGGAGGCTCATGCTACTCTCCACGATCCACACACAACTCACCACACGCCCCATTGAGAGAACCACTAATCACCACCACGAGGAGGTTACCCCATGTGACTCTACCCTCCCTAGCAACCGGGCCAATTTGGTTGCTAAGGAGACTCACAACATGTGGAGACTCATGCTACTCTCCACAATCCACACACAACTCACCACACGCCCCATTGAGAGCGAGAACCACTAATAATCACCACGAGGAGGTTACCCCATGTGACGCTACCCTCCCTAGCAACTGGGCCAATTTGGTTGCTAAGGAGACTCACAGCATGTGGAGGCTCATGCTACTCTCCACGATCTACACACAACTCACCACACGCCCCATTGAGAGCGAGAACCACTAATAACCACCATGAGGAGGTTACCCCATGTGACTCTACCCTCCCTAGCAACCGGGCCAATTTGGTTACCCCATGTGACTCTACCCTCCCTAGCAACCGGAACAATTTGGTTACCCCATGTGACTCTACCCTCCCTAGCAACTGGAACAATTTGGTTGCTAAGGAGACTCACAGCATGTGGAGGCTCATGCTACTCTCCACGATCTACACACAACTCACCACACGCCCCATTGAGAGAACCACTAATAACCACCACGAGGAGGTTACCCCATGTGACTCTACCCTCCCTAGCAACCGGGCCAATTTGGTTACCCCATGTGACTCTACCCTCCCTAGCAACCGGGCCAATTTGGTTACCCCATGTGACTCTACCCTCCCTAGCAACCGGGCCAATTTGGTTACCCCATGTGACTCTACCCTCCCTAGCAACCGGAACAATTTGATTACCCCATGTGACTCTACCCTCCCTAGCAACCGGAACAATTTGGTTACCCCATGTGACTCTACCCTCCCTAGCAACTGGAACAATTTGGTTACCCCATGTGACTCTACCCTCCCTAGCAACCGGAACAATTTGGTTGCTTAGGAGAACTCGCGACTCCAGGTGTGATAGTCAGCATCAATACTCGCTGAGCTACCCAGGCCCTATATATACTGTATATTAATGTAAAGTTCCAGAACATATTTCTGTAAGTCTGTTGTGTCTTGGTATAGAAATACCACCTTAAATGACAAAACAAGAATGACATTTTTTCCATTTGTATCCATTATGTAACAAGTTACATTTATATTCTTGTAATCAGATTACAGTTACTAATGTAGTGTTTTTTTATTCATTGAGTGGAAAAACTAAAACTTTTCAAGCAATTACTCATTACTAAAGTAGTAAAGTGATTAGGTTTTGATGAAGTAATAAGTAATGGTAATCTGATTACAATTTTGTAGAAGTAATTAGAAATGTGTTGTCAGCAATGACCTGTGTCATTGTTTAAGGGAAATGGCAAACTATATTTGAATCCGTTTTAATTTGTATCATTGTGTTTTGTAACCTGCTTGGCATTATAACTCATCACATGGTGCTACCAAAAACTTGCTCAAAAAGTGTCCAAATGTCATGATGGTCAACCTTTACCTGTGAGATAGGTGTTGTGGGAGGACTTGACGAAGTAATGTGTTAAGGGTTGAGTCATGTCGTGACTCTGAGCCAATTTGTCCAAGTTCACAACAGTTGTTTCTGGTCCCATTAGATAGAACAGCAAACCATCCGGAGATATCTGACCTGCAGTTGCAGAACACAAACCACTTCGGTTTAATCATTGTTTGGCTCCTTTAAAATGTAAGTGTCATAAAAGCCCTCATGTTCACTAGTAATGGTGCTACCGTCCCTCCTTTCTCAACATACTAAAACGTGATAGCAACACTTAAGCTAAAACATACCAGCAATGCCAAGTAAAATGCTAGCAGTGCCTAGCTACATGCTGAAACATGCTAGCAATGCCTAACAACATTCTAGCAATTCCAAATACATGCTAAGACATGCTAGCAATGCCTAACAACATTCTAGCAATTCCAAATACATGCTAAGACATGCTAGCAATGCCTAACAAGCTAAAAATTCCTAGCAACATGCCAAAACATGCTTGAAATACCTAGCTACATGCTAAAATATGCTATCAATGTCTAGAAACATGCTAGCAATGTCATGCTAATTTCATGTTAAAACATGCTAGCAATGCCTACCAACATGCTTGAACATGCTAGCAATGCCCAGTAACATGCTAACAGCACCTAGCAAAATGCTAAAACATACTAGCATATCCTAACAATATGCTAACAGCACCTAGCAAAATGCTAAAACATACTAGCAAGCCTAGGGATGGGCAATACCACTTATTTGGTTTTCAATCTGATACCAATTATTTCAAGTTCAGTAAGTTCAATATTGTTGATACCGTTACCAATACCAATACGTCTCTTAATTTTTTAAATTTAATTTTTTTTATTTCTTGGGATTCAATGGGTAATTTATAATAAATTATTCATAATTCAAGCTATTATTATTATTATTATTATTATACATTTGTTAGCCTAAACAGAAAATTATTAGACTTAGACTTTTTTCTCTGGTTTTCTATCATTACCTAAACAAGGCACTGATCCCTCTTGTTTGAATGAGCGTTGTGGCTTTCAACATGCATATTAAGAGGAGCTTAATAGAAATAGTTCCCATCCTGCATAAGCATTTGCTAATATAGCCTAATCCTTTTTATTTCAATTTGAAGCTTATGATTATTGTTCATGTTCATGGTAACCAAATAATAATAATCTTAGTTTTAAAAAAAAATGTTAGAATCAATATTTTTGTGTGAGCATCGATATTTTTTGATACAACACAAGTATCAGAAGGATCGATACTTTAGCATCGATCTGTCCATCCCTATCAAAGCTAATAGGTAACAACACCTAGCTACATAAATAAAATATGCTATAAATGCATAGCTACACGTTAAAACATGCTACTTATGCATAGTAACATGCTGGAAACACCTAGTGACATGTTAAAACATGCTAGTTATACATAGTAACATGTTGGCAACACCTAGCGATGTGCTTAAACATGCTAGTTATGCAGAATAACATGCTGGCAACACCTAGCGATGTGCTTAAACATGCTAGTTATGCATAGTAACATGCTGGAAACACCTAGCGACATGCAAAAACATGCTAGTTATGCATAGCAACATGCTAGCAACACCTTATGACGTGTTAAAACATGATAGTTATGCGTAGCAACATGCTGGCAACACCTAGTGACCCGCTAAAACATGCTAGTTATGCATAGTAACATGCTAGCAACACCTAGCGACAAGCTAAAACATGCTAGTTATGCATAGTAACATGCTGGCAACACCTAGTGACGTGTTAAAACATGCTAGTTATACATAGTAACATGCTGGCAACACCTAGCGATGTGCTTAAACATGATAGTTATGCATAGTAACATGCTGGAAACACCTAGCGATGTGCTTAAACATGCTAGTTATGCATAGTAACATGCTGGCAACACCTAGCGATGTGCTTAAACATGATAGTTATGCGTAGCAACACCTAATGACATGTTAAAACATGATAGTTATGCATAGCAACATGCTGGAAAACACATAGTGACCTGCTAAAACATGCTAGTTATGCATAGTAACATGCTAGCAACACCTAGCAACAAGCTAAAACATGCTAATTATGCGTAGCAACATGCTAGCAACACCTAGCGACAAGCCAAAACATGTTAGCAATCTGTCAATCAGTAACACTCTTTCACATTGTGTAATCTTTCAATCTTTCAAACTCTTTCAGTCTGTCTAAAAGGGACTAAAGGACCTGGGAAACCTTTACAGACCGGGCTATGTCAAACCAACATCAAAGTTTGTCTTGATGAACTTTACCTGTCTAGTTCAAAACGGTTGTTATTTATTTAGTTAGTTTTTATTCATTGTGACTTGCAGAAGGTTACACTTCTTCCAGGTTGAGTCCATTTGGAGGTTAAATGTATTAATTCACATATCATCATAATTTTTCTCACCGCGACTGGCATTGGAGGAGCTTGGCTCATATTTCTCAATGAGATTCTTCATCTGCTCGGGTCTCACAAGTGGAAACAGCTCCTCATTCAGCCGAGAGTCACGCTGTTTCTCGTTCAAGAACTTGGCCATCGTCTCCTTCGTCATGAAGCCTTTTCCCTTGGTGCTAAGGATGTCATCATGAAATATTAGTAATGCAAATTAATAATACATGTATGAAGGTAAGGTCACAATATTTCCCAGGTGTTACACAAACAGATGGACTGTGTCGACTCACAATGAAGTGAAGATTTCACTGATTTCTGGCCGGGGACACAAATGCAGCAGAAATGTTTTGAACGCAGCTTCAGTGAACACATCTGTCTTAATGGTGTCGAACTGAACACAAGACATGTCATGAGTTAAATGTAGCACAAAAACACGTGTTGGTATTCCAATTGTTATATGAATTTCCATTAATTTCTATTGTTTTTATACTGAGCTCATGATACAGATAGTACGACTCATCCCGAATGGCCTTTTCACCGCAGTTGTGCATTAGCGGCTCTAAACCTCTAAGGGGCGCCATAAAGATAGAATTTCAATAGGTGAAAATTGAACGCCTCAATGCTCTCTTATGGTACCTTGATCATGGCTCAGAATAACAATATAAAAAGGTATTCTGACGTAATATCGCATAACTGTGACAACTTAAATTCTGGCAGTCGTGACCTAAATATTCGTAATTGCATGTTTATATCTCGCGAGAATCACATGATATAAACACCCAATTGCACCTTTATTTCTAGTAAATACGAATTATAAACTTAACATTTGCAACAAAGTCTCATAATTGTGAGTTTATATCTCACAATTGCGATTTAATTTCTCATAATTGCGAATAGCGACATATTAAGTTTATAATTCGTATTTACTAGAAATAAAGGTGCAATTGGGTGTTTATATCATATGATTCTAAACACAAAATTACAGTCGCGAGATATAAACATGCAATTACGAGTATTAAATTGCGACTTTGTCGCAATTGCAAGATATTAAGTTTATAATTTGTATTTATTAGTAAAAAAGTTGCAATTGTAAGTTTATTCACGTGATTATAAACAAAAATTTACAATCGCGAGATATTAACAATACAGTATGTTTTAATTTAGATTAAAGTTGCGATTGACAAAAATAGTCGCAATTGCGTGACAAACTCAAAATTGCAATATACTGTATAATGTCGCTATTTGAGAAATTAAATCACAATTGCAAGATATAAACTCACAATTACGTGAAATTATGTCACAGTTTTGAGATATTTTATACGTTTATATCTCATAATTACAAAAAATAAAGTTACAATTTAAATCTACAAATATATATCACGTAATTGTGACAGCTGCAATAGCGAGAAAGTTGCAATTGCAAGATATTAAGTTTATAATTCGTATTTACTAGAAATAAAGGTGCAATTGTGAGTTTATATCATGTGATTATAAACAAAAAATTACAAAAATTAAACATGCAATTACGAGTATTAATTTGCGAACTATTCGCAGTTGCAAGATATTACATTTAGATTTTGTATTAAAGAAAAATTAGTCACAATTGCAAATGTATACATTATGTTTTAATTAAGATTAACAAAATAGTCGCAATTGCGTGACGAACTCAAAATTGCAATATACTGTATAATCTTGCAATTGCAACTTTCTCGCTATTGCAGCTGTCACAATTACGTGATATAAATTTGTAGATTTAAATTGTAACTTTATTTTTTGTAATTATGAGATATAAACGTATCTCAAAACTGTGACATAATTTCACGTATTTGTGAGTTTATATCTTGCAATTGAAATTTAATTTCTCATAATTGCGAATAGCGACATTATACAGTATATTGCAATTTTTAGTTCGTCGCGCAATTGCAACTATTTTTGTCAATCGCAACTTTAATCTCAATTAAAACATATTGTATACATTTGCAATTGTGACTATTTTTTCTTTAATACAAAATGTAAACGTAATATCTTGCAACTGCGTCTAGTTCGCAATTTAATACTCATAATTGCATGTTTAGATTTTTAATTGCGACTTTATCTCTCAGAATCACAAGATATCAACTTCATATCTTGCGCGTGTGTTTTTACTACTCACAATTGCAACTTTGTCACTATTGCAACACTCACAATTACGATAAATAAATTTGCAATTGAAAGTTTATTTTTTGTTATAATGAGATATAAGCTTTATATTTGACAACTTTGTTATCATTCTCATAATTTCGAGTTTATGTCAAGCATTGAATTGCTGGTCGGACGCTGTGAAATTGAGACACATGATAAAGACCCACACACGCACGCGCACACGCACGCACGCACACACACACGCACACACACACACACACACACACCAGACACACACACACCAGACACACACACACACACACACACACACACACACACACACACACACACACACCAGACACACACCAGACACACACACACCACACACACACACACACCACACACACACACACCAGACACACACACACACACACACACACACACACACACCAGACACACACACACCACACACACCAGACACACACACACACACACACACACACACACACCAGACACACACACACACACACACACACACACACACACACACACACACCAGACACACACACACACACACACACACACACCAGACACACACACACACACACACACACCAGACACACACACCACACACACACACACACACACACCTTTCCCTTCGGGAGATTGGCAGCTGCCAGGGCGGATTCCACTCTTTTCTTGTCAGCAGGAAACATCTTTATGATACTGAGACAGATCATTAGATCATTATTATTGTCAGTTATCACATGTACACAAATTAATCAGCCCTGAAATTAAAAGTTACACTTTATTATAAGACAACAAGCCTTTATAACAGGGGTGTCAATCTCACTTTGGATTACGAGCCTGATTGGACCAAGCGGCATTGCTTGGTGGCTGAAGCTTATATTTATATATGATATATATTATGCATTTGGCAGATGCTTTTATCCAAAGTGACTTACAGTGCACTTATTACAGGGACAATCCCCCCGGAGCAACCAGCAACCTTCTGATTACCAGATGTATACTTTTGCAACTTGCATAAAATAACACACTCTTTGTAAATGCAAACCGCTCCGTGGAAATCAAGACTCTGTTCTTGCAGTTGCAAACTATGTTCAGGCGACTGAAACAGCAGAACAGTGGGCACACCACTGCGCATAAAATATCCACATTTGGCGGGTTGGTGGGTGCTAATTTGACTCATTTCATTAACCAGAGGTTACATCACAAATGCACAATTAGTTGAAGATATTTACAAGAAAAAGAGAGAACCGCTCACTCATTGGCTGGAGCTTTAGCCTCAATAAACCATCAGAAACGGAACATAAACGCCATGAACTGAAACCTGCTTAAAATGAACAATAGTTTAATGGGACGGAAGCAGTGCAACCGTTATTGCATCTAATATTTATCCTTGGACCGGTCCATGTTACTATTATTTCTGTGTGAGGAACTTCTGTATGCAAACATGTGCCACCCTAAGACATGCACCACCCTCAGACATGTGCCACCCGCAGACATGTGTCACCCTCAGACATGTGTCACCCGCAGACATGTGCCACCCTAAGACATGTGTCACCCGCAGACATGCGCCACCCTCAGACGTGTGTCGCTCTCAGATGTGTGTCGCTCTCAGACGTGTGTCGCCCTCAGACATGTGCCACCCACAGACATGTGCCACCCACAGACATGTGCCACCCACAGACGTGTGTCGCTCTCAGATGTGTGTCGCTCTCAGACGTGTGTCGGCCTCAGACGTGCGCCACCCTCAGGCATGTGCCACCCTCAGGCATGTGCCACCCTCAGGCATGTGTCACCCTCAGACATGTGCCACCCTCAGGCATGTGTCACCCTCAGGCATGTGTCACCCTCAGGCATGTGTGGCATTCATGTGCCACCCTCAGGCATGTGTCACCCTAAGACATGTGCCACCATCAGACATGTGCCACCCTCAGGCATGTGCCACCCTCAGACATGTGCCACTCTCAGACATGTGCCACTCTCAGGCATCTGCCACCCTCAGACATCTGCCACCCTAAGACATGTGCCACCCTCTGACATTATTTATTAATTTTGTCCGCAAATCATCCCGTATCCGTATGGGACGTATGTTTGACACCCCTGCATTATTGCACAAAGCAAGCAAGGTAACATTTGCTGTTTTACAATATTTTTGTCTCTTACTTTTTAACTGGGATCTTTCCGTCCTTGTTGGCCTGCAGTGTCAAGCGAACATACCTACAGACAAAATAAACAAGCGAGAGAAATGTAAATATATCAGTAGACAACTGGAAATATAAATCAGCATTTTCATCAGACGTGTTGAATTTTCAAATGTACAGCTTAAATGACTCACACTTTCTCCAGGAAGACCTGTCGGCAAGCGTTTGCCCTCAGTGTGTTGTATGTGATAGCGAGGATGTCGTCAGCCCAAGCCTGTCCCAAAAAAGCAAGAAAGACTCACATGGTTTCTACTTGTTGTTATGCAGTTGCTAGGGTGTTGTGATTGATTGGTAATATTTATGCATTTATTTATTCTCTTAATGGTATATCAGGTTGTTTCTATGTTCATAAGAAAAGCTTTTATACACACAATATATAAATCCAGTAGGCCTGCAGTACTTCAGTCACAAATGTGTTTATACATCTGTCCACCAGAGGGCGACACACAATCCTGACATGTTTGAGCAGCACTGCAACTTATTTACGGAAGCCGTGGAGTGCCGATTAAAAAAGAATTAAGAAGTAAATGATGAATCTATTCATTTGAAAAATATGGATAAATAAACCAATTTATAAATGTGTACATTTAAATGTGTTTATTTAATTCATGTTTAAAAATGTAATTATATTTAACAATAAATAAATTAATAATAATAATAAAATTGTGCATTAAAATTGACCAATGAAATGTCAACTCAGTTTTAAGACACACCCCATTTCCCATGTGCCACTGGAAGGAGATGTAAGACGCTCTGTCATTGGACAGTTATTGACAGAGTTTTGAGCCGTTATTGTTACATTTAATTGTAGTTTAAACATGAATTAAATAAAGATATTTAAAGGGGACCTATTATGCAAAATTCACTTTGACAAGGTGTTTGTACATAAATGTGAGTCGACAGTGTGTACACAACCACCGTACAATGTTAAAAGTCCCCCACTTCTCTTTCTTATATATCTATTATTCAAACGCATTGTGTCAAAATGAACGCTTTTCCTTTCTGCTCTAAAGTGACGTCTCGTTAGAGCAGGCCCCGCCCACAACTGGTGACAGACTCCACCCTATTATCATAGCTCCGCCCCTGAGTGATCGGCATTTACGCTGTCAGTCATATTGGTTCTGATTTGTTGTTGCTATAGTAACCGATGCACAAGCTGTAAAGGCACAGCCCTCTTCCTGAAAGGGGGCGGGGAGCAGCAGCTCATTTGCATTTAAAGAGACACACACGAAATCAGCGTGTATTTGATTCCACCCAAAAAAGAGGCATTTATAACATGGTATAATAAATGATCCGTGGGGTATTTTGAGCTGAAACTTCACACACACATTCTGGGGACACCTGAGACTTATATTACATCTTGTACAAAGGGGCATAATAGGTCTCCTTAAAATGTGTCTATTTATTTATCCAAGTTTTTACCATTATTGACCATTTATTTATTTGTGTTCTTTTTTTTTTTTTTAAACATATATATAATCGGCACTGCTGGGCTTCCATACTTATTAGTGGCTGGATATGAAAATCACGAAGTCAATTTGTGAACCACAAAGACCAGCAGCTGCTTTGAATGGAACATAAACTCATAAATGTGTGGCTGCTGTCGGACTCATTTTACATTTCATTTTACTCTCTCTCTCTCTCTCTCTCTCTCTCTCTCTCTCTCTCTCTCTCTCTCTCTCACTCTCTCACTCTCTCTCTCTCTCACACTTTTTCTCTCTCTGTCTCTCTCTCTTTCTCTCTCTCT
Source organism: Moxostoma hubbsi (assembly GCA_032164185.1). Lineage (NCBI taxonomy): Eukaryota > Metazoa > Chordata > Actinopteri > Cypriniformes > Catostomidae > Moxostoma > Moxostoma hubbsi. The sequence continues at coordinate 629,114 of JAVLUX010000023.1, forward strand.
CTTTCTCGCTCTTTCTCTCTCTCACACTTTTTTTCTCTCTCTCTCTCTTTCGCTCTCTCTCTATTCAATTCAATTCAATTCTCTCTCTCTCTCTCGCTCTTTCTCGGTCTCTCTCTCTCAATTCAATTCAATTCTCTCTCTCTCTCTTTCTCTCTTTCTTTCTCTCTCTCGCTCTTTCTCAGTCTCTCTCTCTCTTTCTCTCTTTCTCTTTCTCTCTCTCTCTCGCTCTTTCTCTCTCACTCTCTCACTCTCGCTCTCTCTCAATTCAATTCAATTCTCTTTCTCTCTCTCACTCTTTCTCTCACTCTCTCTCTCTCTCTCTCTCTCTCTCTCTCTCTCTCACGAAATCTGGAAATAAACAGATCTTATGAGGACATTATTCTGATCTTAATAAAATGCATTGAAGTATGCGATCATTGTTTTGTTTAAAATCCCATAATAGTAAAAGTGTCACACCTGGGCCACTTCTTTAGCAGCAAAGAAGTTGTGATATGTGAGATTGACCATGTCGGGGCCTGTGACGATGGTCAGCGCTTTGGCCAGATGATGACTGTCAGGGAAATCCATGTTGAAGACGTTACGAACTTTTGGGTGCTGTAGAAAGAGTAAACACATCATACATCTTTAAGAACAGTTATACAATATTAAATTATAAGTATCTTTTGACCGATGGAGTGAATGTTCTAGAATATATCTCTTCCATGACTTCTGCTTTCCATACACGAGTCATCAGCGAGTAAAAACTGTACCAACAAAACACAAACAAATCTGGCTTTATGCAAATGTGTAAAGGGAGAAACCCGAGATCAGCAGATGTGTGTGTGTGTGTGTGTGTGTGCACTACCAGTGAAAAGTTGGGCTTATTATTCTTGATTAATCGTATTCTACGGTCATCAAAACTATGAAATAGCATAAACATAAGTGTGTAAATGATGTGCTTCATCCTGTGGTGTTTTAAACAGTACTGAAGGAGTTCACGTGTATTCTGGACACTCAATTGTGTGATTTTGAGAGACAAAAGCAATGTGGAAAAGGCTTTTCTGGTTAAAGTGATTGCGGTGTAAGTGGAGGATTCTGGGATGCTGCACGCTGCCCTTTGCAAGGCAAATTCACTCACATGGTGAACTTCATGCATTCAAACACTGACACTCACTTTAAAAGCCAGCAGGTCTATTTCATCAGTGAAGCTATACAACCACAAATATTACATAACATGGACACGGCGCTTACTTTAGGGAGTTTGGCATATTTTCCTGCTCTTGTGTCCCTGATGGTCGCGACATCCAAAAATTCAGTATCCTAGAGAACATGAGAATGACAGAAAAGAAATATCAATGAACTGGTTTATTAACAGAATTAATAAACTAAAACCATCACACACACACAGGCACAGGCACACGCACACGCACAGGCACACGCACAGGCACAGGCACAGGCACAGGCACACGCACAGGCACACGCACAGACACAGGCACAGGCGCACGCACAGGCACACGCGCACATGCACAGGCACAGGCACACGCACAGGCACACGCACAGGCAAAGGCACACGCACAGGCACAGGCACACGCACAGGCACACGCACAGGCACAGGCACACGCACAGGCACACGCACAGGCACAGGCACAGGCACACGCACAGGCACAGGCACAGGCACAGGCGCACGCACAGGTGCACGCACACACGCACAGGCACACGCACAGGCACAGGCACACGCACAGGCACACGCACACGCACAGGCACAGGCACAGGCACAGGCACACGCACAGGCACACGCACAGGCACAGGCACAGGCGCACGCGCACAGGCACACGCACACGCACAGGCACACGCACAGGCACACGCACAGGCACACGCACAGGCACACGCACACGCACAGGCACACGCACACGCACAGGCACAGGCAAAGGCACACGCACACACAGACACGCACAAATGCACAGACACACACACACACACACACACACAAACGCACAGACACACACACACACACACACACACACACACAGACACACACACACACATGCACGCACAGACACACACACACACACACACACACACACAGACACACACACACACACACACACACACACACACACACAAACACACACTCTCACACACAGACAGACACAAACACAGACACACACACACACACACACACACACACAAACACACACTCTCACACACAGACAGACACAAACACAGACACACACACACACACACAAACACACACAGACACACAGACACACACAAACACACACTCTCACACACAGACAGACACAAACACAGACACACACACACACACACACACACAAACAGACATAGACACACAAACAGACACAGACACACACAGACACAAACACAGACACACACACAAACACACAAACACACACAAACACACACAAACACACACACACACACACACAAACACACAGACACACAGACACACACACACACACACACACACACATCCTTGTTTATCCAATAACTTATATAAGCAATATCACACTCACAATCGTGCTTTATGCCCTATATCAGCACTGCTGTGATTACCTACGACACTTGACCTGCGGCCGAATCACAGCAGTGCTAATATAGGGCCATATCGCACTCTTGCTCGTGTGATATTGCTTAAATGTATGAGTGATTACTGAATGATTATTTGAACCCAAGTGAACCTGATGTTTACATGCACACTGTGTTTAAATGGACATTAACAGCAGCACTTTATACTGTAACATAATAATACCCTCGGTTCAAAGGATGTTTACTGTATAACAGTTCAGAATGTTTCTTTGGCCACAGAAGAAGCTGAAAACATCTGAAACACTGTAAACCCACATCAGCACTAAATCAATATTCACTCAGAGAGAGAGAGAGAGAGAGAGAGAGAGAGAGAGAGAGAGAGAGAGAGAGAGAGAGAGAGAGAGAGAGAGAGAATCGGAGGTCATTGCAGATCAGATCTTTTGAATATTGTGTTTAGATAATGTTACTCTGATGGGACGAGGCTTCTGAAATAAATAATCATAAAATGAGAAATTGAGTTTAAATCGAATCAATTTTTTTTTCTATGTCACATATTCACTGTTGTCTTTTGTTTTTGTGCTTTTATGTAGAAATTCTTGTTTAGTTCCTGTTTCCTGTTAGTTTTTGTAGTCCTTTATAGTTTAATTTTATGATTGTTTCCCCTGATTGTTTCCACAGGTGTTCCTCATTCCCTTATTTAAGCCCTTGTTTCCCTCGGCCAACGAGGCAAAGCCCACGCCCACCACGGCCAACGAGGCAACGCCCACGCCCGCCACGGCCAACGCCCACGCCCGCCACGGTCAACGAGGCAACGCCCATGCCCGCCACGGCCAACGAGGCAACGCCCACCACGGCCAACGAGGCAACGCCCGCCACGGCCAATGAGCCAGTGCCCGCCATGGCCAACGCCCGCCATGGCCAACGAACCAACGCTCGCCACGGCCAACGAGGAAACGCCCACGCCCGCCACGACCAATGAGGCAACGCCTACGCCCGCCACGGCCAACGAGGCAACGCCCACACCCGCCACGGCCAACGAGGCAACGCCCATGCCCGCCACGGCCAATGAGGCAACACCAACGCCTACCACGGCCAACGAGGCAACGCCCATGCCCGCCACGGCCAATGAGGCAACGCCAACGCCTACCACGGCCAACAAGCTGGAAGTCTCGTCCGTCCCAGAGCCAGTGTTGCCAGCCTTGTCCGTCCCAAAGCCATTATAATTAATATTACGTTATAAACAATTTAATATATATATATATTTAGTAAAATCTTTAAAGAAATATAAATGAATATAAACATTTCAACATACATATATATATATATATATATATATATATATTATTTATTTAAATGTTCTAAATGACACTCTCTGTTCTGGACGAAGGTTTTTTTCAAATATTAATATTTTAAAAACCGAATTGTTTAACAATTTTTTTAATTATTTAAGAAATGACAGTAAAATATTATTCCAAAGTTCTCATGCCAACATTATTATTTTCAGAATGTATTCTTTTATTTATTTATTTATTTTCCACTGTCTCTGGAGGGAAACACCACACGCCATTTTCATTTTGTTTAAACTTCAAGCCATAGAATAAAATCACGTGATATGAGCGATTAAACGATCATCTGTGTTCCGCAACTGCTTTCGGGTCCTTGAATAATGTTTAACGTGCGAGTAAGGGCAGCCAGTGGACTTTTGGTACCTTCCTAGGGTAAGATGGTGCCCCTCTAGGGAGTTGGTGCCCTACGCAGATGGCGCAGTATGCGTATAGGGAGCGGCGGTACTGATAGTACCATAAGTAACACGTAAATTGGTACATAAATCATGGTACATTACTATCCGATGTCATCACTGTCCCATGTACTGCCAGAGTACTTTTAAATACAGGTAGAGGGTTAAACCCTGTTTTAGAGAATACAACTATAACAGAAGTCCAACAAAAACACCCCAAAACACAAAACAACGCTTTGCACCACTGTTCACTGGTTCAGATGTAGAGGACAGGTACAATTGTCCAGCTTTACCTTACTCTGGTTGGTCCAAACAAGGAAAAATCCTTTTGGGTCCATTTTCATGGTGACCGGTGTGGTTTTTTTGGAGTCCTGCCAAGATGAGAGAAAACTAATATCACCTCTTACACGATTAAAAGATCTAAATATCATTATTGCCATTATTACAAAACAGTCCCAAACTCATTCACGAATGTCCCTTAATTCACATACTGTAACGTCACCGGTAAATATATTTAAAAAATATCAGATCATCTTCACAGTATCAGGACCAAAAGTGCTCTTCAGGGTCTCTAAATCTGTTCCCATCCACTTACTTCTTTCCATTTTGTGAATCGGTCTCCTTTCACGAGATATTCTTTAACGTCTGGTTCCTGTAGTGCGTGTCGATTTCGAACCATTTTGATCAGATCGCCACACAAGTCTGTGGTCTAATACTTCACCCCTAATGTCATCGTCCCAGGTGAGAATGAAGAACTTCGGGACACTGGACTAAAATGAGTTTGAAGAACGTCCAGCCTTCATATGCATTGCAAATGAGCTTTATGGGCGAGCAGGACCCAACCCTGCGCAGGTTACAGTCATAAAGAATAAAATAGGATGTAAAAGAGCAAACATATTAGGCCTAAGTGGCTCCAGCTTTGTCATGCCATATGAGAATGCACGAGACGTATCACGCTGTCTAACTCTCTGTCATTAATACATCGTATGTCATTGATTGCTGAGAATTTTTAGGAACACCAAATGAGATTAGACCTACTTATTAGGGACATTTACAGTCATGCAGAATGCAAAGAATGAAGAGCGACACCTCGTGAGAAAATCGCTTCATTGACGAGTCTCTATTGGAGGACGCTGTGATAGAAAAGACTTTTACTACTGAATAATAAAGCAATAAAGTTCATTATAGTGTAGTTTGGATGATTGTTTGCACTGTAAAGACTTTGTACATGAATAAGAGCAGAATGAAGTACACTGTGGTGAAATGTCAGACCATGTAGTTTGGCTAATAGTCAAATATGAGCATCCCCAGTGCTGGCACATGTAAATCACAGTGGAGGACGTTGGCACGGGGCTTTTCTCTGGGGTATGGCACTAAACGACACTATTCTAAGCCATTTATATTCATGCATACAGTAGAAGTCTCTCATGTATACTTCTAGAAAGTAAAGTCTGAAAAATGCTCTATTTTGTACATGCATCACCGGGGTCATTTCCAGAACATCCCAAACGAAACCGTATTGTGGAATGACTCTGACCTCTGACGGGAATGACATTTGTAACGCTTTTCATGTATCCTAAATATACACAGTTGAATAATATTTTGCGTGCTTTGTCAACATTACAGCTTGATTGGAAATTACAGCCAATGAGAAGTGATATTTCCCTTGAATTTTCGATGTTTTGTCTCAAGCATGCTCTTCGTGGACACTTTTGTCCATTTGGTTATCAAGTTAGGGGCAAAATTGTTCGGTGTGTTGGAAATGACTCCGCACTTGTGGGACAGTTGTCATTTTTGAAAGATCGTTTTTTTTACACAATACATTTTACATTTACATTTACATTTATTCATTTGGCAGACACTTTTATCCAAAGCGACTTAAAGTGGAAAAACATAAGCGAATCATCTTAAGGAGAACTTAAAGCATCAGAATCATATTCAAAATAGATTTAAGTGCAACAAGAATTGTAAATTTTACAAAAAAATGCCACCACTGCACATCAAATTGGACCTTGGGGCTTCCTGGGCAACCACAAGGCCGAAAACTATGTGGAGCTATGTGGAAAATGCCCGCTATACCAGATGACCAGTCTAGCCCTGCTCTAAATGTGTGTGTGCCTTTCCTAAACCTTATCAACAGCCAACAACATACCATAACCATTTGTTGGCATTATAAAAACATGACAGGCAGATTTGCAGTCACAACACTTTATTTAAAACATGACAAGTCAAATATACAATAAAATATACAGAATGACTCGTGATGAAATCCAAGTGCTCTCATAGTTATTAAGACTTCTGAAGACTTTAACTAAAGCCCTTGAATGCGATACTTTTATGACTATTTTATATAAATGTATCTCTGAAGGGAACCGACCGTCTTCAATAGCATTTCCTTTCATCTTCCCTCCATATAATGCCTAATAATGTATTGTTTATAAGTGCAGGGCTGCTTTGTGTACAGGCGTTACCAGGGTAACAGCTATATTTCTGCTGCATAAGCGCCCCCTACTGTCAGAGAGCGAATTTGCATTTTCATTCAGCACATCTGCTGAACACATCTGCTGAACACATCTGCTGAAAATCTGACCGTATTTGTACACAGCATATACGCAGTTTTATAGATTTTAACCGGCTAATTCTAAAAATCAGAACAATTGGGATAATAAGGTATATAGAAGTATTCACAGTATTTTTAAGTGCCAACAATAAGAAAACCGTGCATGTTCATTAACAAAATGTACTAATATATATATATATAGTATAACACATTACCGATATACAATTTATATAAAAAATTATGTAAAGTATATAAGTTCATCCTTTCAGAGCAAAATAAATATTTATTTAAAAAATGTACCTCTATATATTTTAGTACTGTGGCTTGACTCGACTTGTTTGATTTGTCTGCACTGCACTTGAAACTCGAACACGTGTGACTCGAACACGTGTGACTCGAACACGTGTGAACACGTGTGAACACGAACACGTGTGACTCGAACACGTGTGAACACGTGTGACTCGAACACATGTGACTCGAACACGTGTGAACACGTGCGACTCGAACACGTGTGACTTGAACACGTGTGAACACGTGTGACTTGAACACGTGTGAACACATGTGACTTGAACACGTGTGAACATGTGTGACTTGAACACGTGTGAACACGTGTGACTTGAACACGTGTGAACACGTGTGACTTGAACACGTGTGAAAACGTGTGACTTGAACACGTTTGACTTGAACACGTGTGAACACGTGTGACTTGAACACGTGGGACTTGAACACGTTTGACTTGAACACGTGTGACTTGAACACATTTGACTTGAACATGTGTGAACACGTGTGACTTGAACACGTGGGACTTGAACACATTTGAGTTGAACACGTTTGACTTGAACACGTGTGACTGGAACACATTTGACTTGAACACGTGTGAACACATTTGACTTGAACACGTTTGACTTGAACACGTGTGAACACGTGTGACTCAAACACGTGTGACTCGAACACGTGTGACTGGAACACGTGTGACTGGAACACGTGTGACTGGAACACGTTTGACTGGAACACGTGTGACTCGAACACCTGTGACTGGAACACGTGTGACTCGAACACGTGTGACTCGAACACGTGTGAACACGTGTGACTTGAACACGTGTGAACACGTGTGAACACTTGTGACTTGAACATGTTTGACTTGAACATGTTTGACTTGAACACGTGTGAACACGTGTGACTTGAACACGTTTGACTTGAAAACGTGTGACTTGAACACGTGTGAACACGTTTGACTTGAACACGTTTGACTTGAACACGTGTGAACACGTGTGACTTGAACACGTTTGACTTGAACACGTGTGAACACGTGTGACTTGAACACATTTGACTTGAACACGTGTGACTTGAACACGTGTGAACACGTGTGACTTGAACACGTGTGACTTGAACACGTTTGACTTGAACACATGTGAACACGTGTGACTGGAACACGTTTGACTTGAACACGTGTGACTGGAACACGTTTAACTTGAACATGTTTGACTTGAACATGTGTGAACACGTGTGACTTGAACATGTGGTACTTGAACACGTGTGACTTGAACACGTGTGAACACGTGTGACTTGAACATGTGGGACTTGAACACATTTGACTTGAACACGTGTGAACACGTGTGACTGGAACACGTTTGACTTGAACACGTGTGACTTGAACACGTGTGAACACGTGTGACTTGAACACGTGTGACTTGAACACGTGTGAACACGTATGACTTGAACACGTGTGACTTGAACATGTGTGAACACGTGTGACTTGAACACGTGTGAACACGTGTGACATGAACACGTGGCACTTGAACACGTGTGACTTGAACAAGTGTGACTTGAACACGTGTGACTGGAACACGTGTGACTTGAACACGTGTGACTGGAACACGTGTGACTGGAACACGTGTGACTCGAACACGTGTGACTCGAACACGTGTGACTTGAACACGTGTGAACACGTGTGAACACGTGTGACTTGAACACGTGTGACTTGAACACATGTGACTTGAACACATGTGAACACGTGTGACTTGAACATGTGGGACTTGAACACGTGTGACTTGAACACGTGTGAACATGTGTGACTTGAACATGTGGGACTTGAACACATTTGACTTGAACACGTGTGAACACGTGTGACTGGAACACGTTTGACTTGAACAAGTTTGACTTGAACACGTTTGACTTGAACACGTGTGAACACGTGTGACTCAAACACGTGTGACTGGAACACGTGTGACTCGAACATGTGTGACTCGAACACGTGTGAACACGTGTGACTTGAACACGTGTGAACACGTGTGAACATGTGTGAACACTTGTGACTTGAACACGTTTGACTTGAACATGTTTGACTTGAACACGTGTGAACACGTGTGACTTGAACACGTTTGACTTGAACATGTGTGACTTGAACACGTGTGAACACGTGTGACTTGAACACGTGTGACTTGAACACGTGTGAACACGTGTGACTTGAACACGTGTGACTTGAACATGTGTGAACACGTGTGACTTGAACACGTGTGAACACGTGTGACATGAACACGTGGCACTTGAACACGTGTGACTTGAACAAGTGTGACTTGAACACGTGTGACTGGAACACGTGTGACTTGAACACGTGTGACTGGAACACGTGTGACTGGAACACGTGTGACTCGAACACGTGTGACTCGAACACGTGTGACTTGAACACGTGTGAACACATGTGAACACGTGTGACTTGAACACGTGTGACTTGAACACATGTGACTTGAACACATGTGAACACGTGTGACTTGAACATGTGGGACTTGAACACGTGTGACTTGAACACGTGTGAACATGTGTGACTTGAACATGTGGGACTTGAACACATTTGACTTGAACACGTGTGAACACGTGTGACTGGAACACGTTTGACTTGAACAAGTTTGACTTGAACACGTTTGACTTGAACACGTGTGAACACGTGTGACTCAAACACGTGTGACTGGAACACGTATGACTCGAACACGTGTGACTGGAACACGTTTGACTGGAACATGTGTGACTCGAACACCTGTGACTGGAACACGTGTGACTCGAACACGTGTGACTCGAACACGTGTGAACACGTGTGACTTGAACACGTGTGAACACGTGTGAACACTTGTGACTTGAACACGTTTGACTTGAACATGTTTGACTTGAACACGTGTGAACACGTGTGACTTGAACACGTTTGACTTGAACACGTGTGACTTGAACACGTGTGACTTGAACACGTTTGACTTGAACACGTGTGAACACGTGTGACTGGAACACGTTTGACTTGAACACGTGTGACTGGAACACGTTTGACTTGAACATGTTTGACTTTAACGTGTGAACACGTGTGACTTGAACATGTGGTACTTGAACACGTGTGACTTGAACACGTGTGAACACGTGGGACTTGAACACATTTGAGTTGAACACGTTTGACTTGAACACGTGTGACTGGAACACATTTGACTTGAACACATGTGAACACATTTGACTTGAACACGTTTGACTTGAACACGTGTGAACACGTGTGACTTGAACAAGTTTGACTTGAACACGTTTGACTTGAACACGTGTGAACACGTGTGACTCAAACATGTGTGACTGGAACACGTGTGACTCGGACACGTGTGACTGGAACACGTTTGACTTCAACACGTGTGACTGGAACACGTTTGACTTGAACATGTTTGACTTGAACGTGTGAACACGTGTGACTTGAACATGTGGTACTTGAACACGTGTGAACACGTGGGACTTGAACACATTTGAGTTGAACACGTTTGACTTGAACACGTGTGACTGGAACACATTTGACTTGAACACGTGTGAACACATTTGACTTGAACACGTTTGACTTGAACACGTGTGAACACGTGTGACTGGAACACGTTTGACTTGAACAAGTTTGACTTGAACACGTTTGACTTGAACACGTGTGAACACGTGTGACTCAAACACGTGTGACTGGAACACGTGTGACTCGAACACGTGTGACTGGAACACGTTTGACTGGAACATGTGTGACTCGAACACCTGTGACTGGAACACGTGTGACTCGAACACGTGTGACTCGAACACGTGTGAACACGTGTGACTTGAACACGTGTGAACACGTGTGAACACTTGTGACTTGAACACGTTTGACTTGAACATGTTTGACTTGAACACGTGTGAACACGTGTGACTTGAACACGTTTGACTTGAACACGTGTGACTTGAACACGTGTGACTTGAACACGTGTGACTTGAACACGTTTGACTTGAACACGTGTGAACACGTGTGACTGGAACACGTTTGACTTGAACACGTGTGACTGGAACACGTTTGACTTGAACATGTTTGACTTGAACGTGTGAACACGTGTGACTTGAACATGTGGTACTTGAACACGTGTGACTTGAACACGTGTGAACACGTGGGACTTGAACACATTTGAGTTGAACACGTTTGACTTGAACACGTGTGACTGGAACACATTTGACTTGAACACGTGTGAACACATTTGACTTGAACACGTGTGAACACGTGTGACTCAAACACGTGTGACTCGAACACGTGTGACTGGAACACGTGTGACTCGAACACGTGTGACTGGAACACGTTTGACTGGAACACGTGTGACTCGAACACCTGTGACTGGAACACGTGTGACTCGAACACGTGTGACTCGAACACGTGTGAACACATGTGAACACTTGTGACTTGAACATGTTTGACTTGAACATGTTTGACTTGAACACGTGTGAACACGTGTGACTTGAACACGTTTGACTTGAACACGTGTGACTTGAACACGTGTGAACACGTTTGACTTGAACACGTTTGACTTGAACACGTGTGAACACGTGTGACTTGAACACGTTTGACTTGAACACGTGTGAACACGTGTGACTTGAACACGTGTGACTTGAACACGTGTGAACACGTGTGACTTGAACACGTGTGACTTGAACACGTTTGACTTGAACACGTGTGAACACGTGTGACTGGAACATGTTTGACTTGAACACGTGTGACTGGAACACGTTTGACTTGAACATGTTTGACTTGAACATGTGTGAACACGTGTGACTTGAACATGTGGTACTTGAACACGTGTGACTTGAACACGTGTGAACACGTGTGACTTGAACATGTGGGACTTGAACACATTTGACTTGAACACGTGTGAACACGTGTGACTGGAACACGTTTGACTTGAACACGTGTGACTGGAACACGTTTGACTTGAACACGTTTGACTTGAACACGTGTGAACACGTGTGACTTGAACACGTGTGAACACGTGTGACTTGAACACGTGTGACTTGAACACGTGTGAACACGTGTGACTTGAACATGTGTGAACATGTGTGACATGAACACGTGGCACTTGAACACGTGTGACTGGAACACGTGTGACTGGAACACGTGTGACTCGAACACGTGTGACTCGAACACGTGTGACTTGAACATGTGTGAACACGTGTGAACACGTGTGACTTGAACACGTGTGACTTGAACACGTGTGAACACGTGTGACTTGAACATGTGGGACTTGAACACGTGTGACTTGAACACGTGTGAACATGTGTGACTTGAACATGTGGGACTTGAACACATTTGACTTGAACACGTGTGAACACGTGTGACTGGAACACGTTTGACTTGAACAAGTTTGACTTGAACACGTTTGACTTGAACACGTGTGAACACGTGTGACTCAAACACGTGTGACTCGAACATGTGTGACTGGAACACGTGTGACTCGAACACGTGTGACTGGAACACGTTTGACTGGAACATGTGTGACTCGAACACCTGTGACTGGAACACGTGTGACTCGAACACGTGTGAACATGTTTGACTTGAACATGTGTGAACACGTGTGACTTGAACACGTGTGAACATGTGTGACTTGAACACGTTTGACTTGAACACGTGTGAACACGTGTGACTTGAACACGTTTGACTTGAACACGTGTGAACACGTGTGACTTGAACACGTGTGACTTGAACACGTTTGACTTGAACACGTGTGAACACGTGTGACTGGAACACGTTTGACTTGAACACGTGTGACTGGAACACGTTTGACTTGAACATGTTTGACTTGAACATGTGTTAACACGTGTGACTTGAACATGTGGTACTTGAACACGTGTGACTTGAACACGTGTGAACACGTGTGACTTGAACATGTGGGACTTGAACACATTTGACTTGAACACGTGTGAACACGTGTGACTGGAACACGTTTGACTTGAACACGTGTGACTGGAACACGTTTGACTTGAACACGTTTGACTTGAACACGTGTGAACACGTGTGACTTGAACACGTGTGATTTGAACACGTGTGAACACGTATGACTTGAACACGTGTGACTTGAACATGTGTGAACACGTGTGACTTGAACACGTGTGAACACGTGTGACATGAACACGTGGCACTTGAACACGTGTGACTTGAACAAGTGTGACTTGAACACGTGTGACTGGAACACGTGTGACTTGAACACGTGTGACTGGAACACGTGTGACTGGAACACATGTGACTCGAACACGTGTGACTCGAACACGTGTGACTTGAACACGTGTGAACACGTTTGAACACATGTGACTTGAACACGTGTGACTTGAACACATGTGACTTGAACACATGTGAACACGTGTGACTTGAACATGTGGGACTTGAACACGTGTGACTTGAACACGTGTGAACATGTGTGACTTGAACATGTGGGACTTGAACACATTTGACTTGAACACGTGTGAACACGTGTGACTGGAACACGTTTGACTTGAACAAGTTTGACTTGAACACGTTTGACTTGAACACGTGTGAACACGTGTGACTCAAACACGTGTGACTGGAACACGTGTGACTCGAACATGTGTGACTCGAACACGTGTGAACACGTGTGACTTGAACACGTGTGAACACGTGTGAACATGTGTGAACACTTGTGACTTGAACACGTTTTACTTGAACATGTTTGACTTGAACACGTGTGAACACGTGTGACTTGAACACGTTTGACTTGAACACGTGTGACTTGAACACGTGTGAACACGTGTGACTTGAACATGTGTGACTTGAACACGTGTGAACACGTGTGACTTGAACACGTGTGACTTGAACATGTGTGAACACGTGTGACTTGAACACGTGTGAACACGTGTGACATGAACACGTGGCACTTGAACACGTGTGACTTGAACAAGTGTGACTTGAACACGTGTGACTGGAACACGTGTGACTGGAACACGTGTGACTCGAACACGTGTGACTCGAACACGTGTGACTTGAACACGTGTGAACACGTGTGAACACGTGTGACTTGAACACGTGTGACTTGAACACATGTGACTTGAACACATGTGAACACGTGTGACTTGAACATGTGGGACTTGAACACGTGTGACTTGAACACGTGTGAACATGTGTGACTTGAACATGTGGGACTTGAACACATTTGACTTGAACACGTGTGAACACGTGTGACTGGAACACGTTTGACTTGAACAAGTTTGACTTGAACACGTTTGACCTGAACACGTGTGAACACGTGTGACTCAAACACGTGTGACTGGAACACGTGTGACTCGAACACGTGTGACTGGAACACGTTTGACTGGAACATGTGTGACTCGAACACCTGTGACTGGAACACGTGTGACTCGAAGACGTGTGACTCGAACACGTGTGAACACGTGTGAGTTGAACACGTGTGAACACGTTTGAACACTTGTGACTTGAACACGTTTGACTTGAACATGTTTGACTTGAACACGTGTGAACACGTGTGACTTGAACACGTTTGACTTGAACACGTGTGACTTGAACACGTGTGACTTGAACACGTTTGACTTGAACACGTGTGAACACGTGTGACTGGAACACGTTTGACTTGAACACGTGTGACTGGAACACGTTTGACTTGAACATGTTTGACTTTAACGTGTGAACACGTGTGACTTGAACATGTGGTACTTGAACACGTGTGACTTGAACACGTGTGAACACGTGGGACTTGAACACATTTGAGTTGAACACGTTTGACTTGAACACGTGTGACTGGAACACATTTGACTTGAACACGTGTGAACACATTTGACTTGAACACGTTTGACTTGAACACGTGTGAACACGTGTGACTCAAACACGTGTGACTTGAACAAGTTTGACTTGAACACGTTTGACTTGAACACGTGTGAACACGTGTGACTCAAACACGTGTGACTGGAACACGTGTGACTCGAACACGTGTGACTGGAACACGTTTGACTTGAACACGTGTGACTGGAACACGTTTGACTTGAACATGTTTGACTTGAACGTGTGAACACGTGTGACTTGAACATGTGGTACTTGAACACGTGTGAACACGTGGGACTTGAACACATTTGAGTTGAACACGTTTGACTTGAACACGTGTGACTGGAACACATTTGACTTGAACACGTGTGAACACATTTGACTTGAACACGTTTGACTTGAACACGTGTGAACACGTGTGACTGGAACACGTTTGACTTGAACAAGTTTGACTTGAACACGTTTGACTTGAACACGTGTGAACACGTGTGACTCAAACACGTGTGACTGGAACACGTGTGACTCGAACACGTGTGACTGGAACACGTTTGACTGGAACATGTGTGACTCGAACACCTGTGACTGGAACACGTGTGACTCGAACACGTGTGACTCGAACACGTGTGAACACGTGTGACTTGAACACGTGTGAACACGTGTGAACACGTGTGACTTGAACACGTTTGACTTGAACATGTTTGAATTGAACACGTGTGAACACGTGTGACTTGAACACGTTTGACTTGAACACGTGTGACTTGAACACGTGTGACTTGAACACGTTTGACTTGAACACGTGTGAACACGTGTGACTGGAACACGTTTGACTTGAACACGTGTGACTGGAACACGTTTGACTTGAACATGTTTGACTTGAACGTGTGAACACGTGTGACTTGAACATGTGGTACTTGAACACGTGTGACTTGAACACGTGTGAACACGTGGGACTTGAACACATTTGAGTTGAACACGTTTGACTTGAACACGTGTGACTGGAACACATTTGACTTGAACACGTGTGAACACATTTGACTTGAACACGTGTGAACACGTGTGACTCAAACACGTGTGACTCGAACACGTGTGACTGGAACACGTGTGACTCGAACACGTGTGACTGGAACACGTTTGACTGGAACACGTGTGACTCGAACACCTGTGACTGGAACACGTGTGACTCGAACACGTGTGACTCGAACACGTGTGAACACATGTGAACACTTGTGACTTGAACATGTTTGACTTGAACATGTTTGACTTGAACACGTGTGAACACGTGTGACTTGAACACGTTTGACTTGAACACGTGTGACTTGAACACGTGTGAACACGTTTGACTTGAACACGTTTGACTTGAACACGTGTGAACACGTGTGACTTGAACACGTTTGACTTGAACACGTGTGACTTGAACATGTGTGAACACGTGTGACTTGAACACGTGTGACTTGAACACGTTTGACTTGAACACGTGTGAACACGTGTGACTGGAACATGTTTGACTTGAACACGTGTGACTGGAACACGTTTGACTTGAACATGTTTGACTTGAACATGTGTGAACACGTGTGACTTGAACATGTGGTACTTGAACACGTGTGACTTGAACACGTGTGAACACGTGTGACTTGAACATGTGGGACTTGAACACATTTGACTTGAACACGTGTGAACACGTGTGACTGGAACACGTTTGACTTGAACACGTGTGACTGGAACACGTTTGACTTGAACACGTTTGACTTGAACACGTGTGAACACGTGTGACTTGAACACGTGTGACTTGAACACGTGTGAACACGTGTGACTTGAACATGTGTGAACATGTGTGACATGAACACGTGGCACTTGAACACGTGTGACTGGAACACGTGTGACTGGAACACGTGTGACTCGAACACGTGTGACTCGAACACGTGTGACTTGAACATGTGTGAACACGTGTGAACACGTGTGACATGAACACGTGTGACTTGAAAACGTGTGAACACGTGTGACTTGAACATGTGGGACTTGAACACGTGTGACTTGAACACGTGTGAACATGTGTGACTTGAACATGTGGGACTTGAACACATTTGACTTGAACACGTGTGAACACGTGTGACTGGAACACGTTTGACTTGAACAAGTTTGACTTGAACACGTTTGACTTGAACACGTGTGAACACGTGTGACTCAAACACGTGTGACTCGAACACGTGTGACTGGAACACGTGTGACTCGAACACGTGTGACTGGAACACGTTTGACTGGAACATGTGTGACTCGAACACCTGTGACTGGAACACGTGTGACTCGAACACGTGTGAACATGTTTGACTTGAACATGTGTGAACACGTGTGACTTGAACACGTGTGAACATGTGTGACTTGAACACGTTTGACTTGAACACTTGTGAACACGTGTGACTTGAACACGTTTGACTTGAACACGTGTGAACACGTGTGACTTGAACACGTGTGACTTGAACACGTTTGACTTGAACACGTGTGAACACGTGTGACTGGAACACGTTTGACTTGAACACGTGTGACTGGAACACGTTTGACTTGAACATGTTTGACTTGAACATGTGTTAACACGTGTGACTTGAACATGTGGTACTTGAACACGTGTGACTTGAACACGTGTGAACACGTGTGACTTGAACATGTGGGACTTGAACACATTTGACTTGAACACGTGTGAACACGTGTGACTGGAACACGTTTGACTTGAACACGTGTGACTGGAACACGTTTGACTTGAACACGTTTGACTTGAACACGTGTGAACACGTGTGACTTGAACACGTGTGACTTGAACACGTGTGAACACGTATGACTTGAACACGTGTGACTTGAACATGTGTGAACACGTGTGACTTGAACACGTGTGAACACGTGTGACATGAACACGTGGCACTTCAACACGTGTGACTTGAACAAGTGTGACTTGAACACGTGTGACTGGAACACGTGTGACTTGAACACGTGTGACTGGAACACGTGTGACTGGAACACGTGTGACTCGAACACGTGTGACTCGAACACCTGTGACTTGAACACGTGTGAACACGTGTGACTTGAACACGCGTGACTTGAACACATGTGACTTGAACACATGTGAACACGTGTGACTTGAACATGTGGGACTTGAACACGTGTGACTTGAACACGTGTGAACATGTGTGACTTGAACATGTGGGACTTGAACACATTTGACTTGAACACGTGTGAACACGTGTGACTGGAACACGTTTGACTTGAACAAGTTTGACTTGAACACGTTTGACTTGAACACGTGTGAACACGTGTGACTCAAACACGTGTGACTGGAACACGTGTGACTCGAACACGTGTGACTGGAACACGTTTGACTGGAACATGTGTGACTCGAACACCTGTGACTGGAACACGTGTGACTCGAACATGTGTGACTCGAACACGTGTGAACACGTGTGACTTGAACACGTGTGAACACGTGTGAACATGTGTGAACACTTGTGACTTGAACATGTTTGACTTGAACATGTTTGACTTGAACACGTGTGAACACGTGTGACTTGAACACGTTTGACTTGAACACGTGTGACTTGAACACGTGTGAACACGTGTGACTTGAACACGTGTGACTTGAACACGTGTGAACACGTGTGACTTGAACACGTGTGACTTGAACACGTGTGAACACGTGTGACTTGAACACGTGTGAACACGTGTGACATGAACACGTGGCACTTGAACACGTGTGACTTGAACAAGTGTGACTTGAACACGTGTGACTGGAACACGTGTGACTTGAACACGTGTGACTGGAACACGTGTGACTGGAACACGTGTGACTCGAACACGTGTGACTCGAACACGTGTGACTTGAACACGTGTGAACACGTGTGAACACGTGTGACTTGAACACGTGTGACTTGAACACATGTGACTTGAACACATGTGAACACGTGTGACTTGAACATGTGGGACTTGAACACGTGTGACTTGAACACGTGTGAACATGTGTGACTTGAACATGTGGGACTTGAACACATTTGACTTGAACACGTGTGAACACGTGTGACTGGAACACATTTGACTTGAACAAGTTTGACTTGAACACGTTTGACTTGAACACGTGTGAACACGTGTGACTCAAACACGTGTGACTGGAACACGTGTGAATCGAACACGTGTGACTGGAACACGTTTGACTGGAACATGTGTGACTCGAACACCTGTGACTGGAACATGTGTGACTCGAACACCTGTGACTGGAACACGTGTGACTCGAACACGTGTGACTCGAACACGTGTGAACACGTGTGACTTGAACACGTGTGAACACGTGTGAACACTTGTGACTTGAACACGTTTGACTTGAACATGTTTGACTTGAACACGTGTGAACACGTGTGACTTGAACACGTTTGACTTGAACACGTGTGACTTGAACACGTGTGACTTGAACACGTTTGACTTGAACACGTGTGAACACGTGTGACTGGAACACGTTTGACTTGAACACGTGTGACTGGAACACGTTTGACTTGAACATGTTTGACTTGAACGTGTGAACACGTGTGACTTGAACATGTGGTACTTGAACACGTGTGACTTGAACACGTGTGAACACGTGGGACTTGAACACATTTGAGTTGAATACGTTTGACTTGAACAGGTGTGACTGGAACACATTTGACTTGAACACGTGTGAACACATTTGACTTGAACACGTTTGACTTGAACACGTGTGAACACGTGTGACTCAAACACGTGTGACTTGAACAAGTTTGACTTAAACACGTTTGACTTGAACACGTGTGAACACGTGTGACTCAAACACGTGTGACTGGAACACGTGTGACTCGAACACGTGTGACTGGAACACGTTTGACTTGAACATGTTTGACTTGAACGTGAGAACACGTGTGACTTGAACATGTGGTACTTGAACACGTGTGACTTGAACACGTGTGAACACGTGGGACTTGAACACATTTGAGTTGAACACGTTTGACTTGAACACGTGTGACTGGAACACATATGACTTGAACACGTGTGAACACATTTGACTTGAACACGTTTGACTTGAACACGTGTGAACACGTGTGACTGGAACACGTTTGACTTGAACAAGTTTGACTTGAACACGTTTGACTTGAACACGTGTGAACACGTGTGACTCAAACACGTGTGACTGGAACACGTGTGACTCGAACACGTGTGACGGGAACACGTTTGACTGGAACATGTGTGACTCGAACACCTGTGACTGGAACACGTGTGACTCGAACACGTGTGACTCGAACACGTGTGAACACGTGTGACTTGAACACGTGTGAACACGTGTGAACACTTGTGACTTGAACACGTTTGACTTGAACATGTTTGACTTGAACACGTGTGAACACGTGTGACTTGAACACGTTTGACTTGAACACGTGTGACTTGAACACGTGTGAACACGTTTGACTTGAACACGTTTGACTTGAACACGTGTGAACACGTGTGACTTGAACACGTTTGACTTGAACACGTGTGACTTGAACATGTGTGAACACGTGTGACTTGAACACGTGTGACTTGAACACGTTTGACTTGAACACGTGTGAACACGTGTGACTGGAACATGTTTGACTTGAACACGTGTGACTGGAACACGTTTGACTTGAACATGTTTGACTTGAACATGTGTGAACACGTGTGACTTGAACATGTGGTACTTGAACACGTGTGACTTGAACACGTGTGAACACGTGTGACTTGAACATGTGGGACTTGAACACATTTGACTTGAACACGTGTGAACACGTGTGACTGGAACACGTTTGACTTGAACACGTGTGACTGGAACACGTTTGACTTGAACACGTTTGACTTGAACACGTGTGAACACGTGTGACTTGAACACGTGTGACTTGAACACGTGTGAACACGTGTGACTTGAACATGTGTGAACATGTGTGACATGAACACGTGGCACTTGAACACGTGTGACTGGAACACGTGTGACTGGAACACGTGTGACTCGAACACGTGTGACTCGAACACGTGTGACTTGAACATGTGTGAACACGTGTGAACACGTGTGACATGAACACGTGTGACTTGAAAACGTGTGAACACGTGTGACTTGAACATGTGGGACTTGAACACGTGTGACTTGAACACGTGTGAACATGTGTGACTTGATCATGTGGGACTTGAACACATTTGACTTGAACACGTGTGAACACGTGTGACTGGAACACGTTTGACTTGAACAAGTTTGACTTGAACACGTTTGACTTGAACACGTGTGAACACGTGTGACTCAAACACGTGTGACTCGAACACGTGTGACTGGAACACGTGTGACTCGAACACGTGTGACTGGAACACGTTTGACTGGAACATGTGTGACTCGAACACCTGTGACTGGAACACGTGTGACTCGAACACGTGTGAACATGTTTGACTTGAACATGTGTGAACACGTGTGACTTGAACACGTGTGAACATGTGTGACTTGAACACGTTTGACTTGAACACTTGTGAACACGTGTGACTTGAACACGTTTGACTTGAACACGTGTGAACACGTGTGACTTGAACACGTGTGACTTGAACACGTTTGACTTGAACACGTGTGAACACGTGTGACTGGAACACGTTTGACTTGAACACGTGTGACTGGAACACGTTTGACTTGAACATGTTTGACTTGAACATGTGTTAACACGTGTGACTTGAACATGTGGTACTTGAACACGTGTGACTTGAACACGTGTGAACACGTGTGACTTGAACATGTGGGACTTGAACACATTTGACTTGAACACGTGTGAACACGTGTGACTGGAACACGTTTGACTTGAACACGTGTGACTGGAACACGTTTGACTTGAACACGTTTGACTTGAACACGTGTGAACACGTGTGACTTGAACACGTGTGACTTGAACACGTGTGAACACGTATGACTTGAACACGTGTGACTTGAACATGTGTGAACACGTGTGACTTGAACACGTGTGAACACGTGTGACATGAACACGTGGCACTTGAACACGTGTGACTTGAACAAGTGTGACTTGAACACGTGTGACTGGAACACGTGTGACTTGAACACGTGTGACTGGAACACGTGTGACTGGAACACGTGTGACTCGAACACGTGTGACTCGAACACCTGTGACTTGAACACGTGTGAACACGTGTGACTTGAACACGTGTGACTTGAACACATGTGACTTGAACACATGTGAACACGTGTGACTTGAACATGTGGGACTTGAACACGTGTGACTTGAACACGTGTGAACATGTGTGACTTGAACATGTGGGACTTGAACACATTTGACTTGAACACGTGTGAACACGTGTGACTGGAACACGTTTGACTTGAACAAGTTTGACTTGAACACGTTTGACTTGAACACGTGTGAACACGTGTGACTCAAACACGTGTGACTGGAACACGTGTGACTCGAACACGTGTGACTGGAACACGTTTGACTGGAACATGTGTGACTCGAACACCTGTGACTGGAACACGTGTGACTCGAACATGTGTGACTCGAACACGTGTGAACACGTGTGACTTGAACACGTGTGAACACGTGTGAACATGTGTGAACACTTGTGACTTGAACATGTTTGACTTGAACATGTTTGACTTGAACACGTGTGAACACGTGTGACTTGAACACGTTTGACTTGAACACGTGTGACTTGAACACGTGTGAACACGTGTGACTTGAACACGTGTGACTTGAACACGTGTGAACACGTGTGACTTGAACACGTGTGACTTGAACACGTGTGAACACGTGTGACTTGAACACGTGTGAACACGTGTGACATGAACACGTGGCACTTGAACACGTGTGACTTGAACAAGTGTGACTTGAACACGTGTGACTGGAACACGTGTGACTTGAACACGTGTGACTGGAACACGTGTGACTGGAACACGTGTGACTCGAACACGTGTGACTCGAACACGTGTGACTTGAACACGTGTGAACACGTGTGAACACGTGTGACTTGAACACGTGTGACTTGAACACATGTGACTTGAACACATGTGAACACGTGTGACTTGAACATGTGGGACTTGAACACGTGTGACTTGAACACGTGTGAACATGTGTGACTTGAACATGTGGGACTTGAACACATTTGACTTGAACACGTGTGAACACGTGTGACTGGAACACATTTGACTTGAACAAGTTTGACTTGAACACGTTTGACTTGAACACGTGTGAACACGTGTGACTCAAACACGTGTGACTGGAACACGTGTGAATCGAACACGTGTGACTGGAACACGTTTGACTGGAACATGTGTGACTCGAACACCTGTGACTGGAACACGTGTGACTCGAACACGTGTGACTCGAACACGTGTGAACACGTGTGACTTGAACACATGTGAACACGTGTGAACACTTGTGACTTGAACACGTTTGACTTGAACATGTTTGACTTGAACACGTGTGAACACGTGTGACTTGAACACGTTTGACTTGAACACGTGTGACTTGAACACGTGTGACTTGAACACGTTTGACTTGAACACGTGTGAACACGTGTGACTGGAACACGTTTGACTTGAACACGTGTGACTGGAACACGTTTGACTTGAACATGTTTGACTTGAACGTGTGAACACGTGTGACTTGAACATGTGGTACTTGAACACGTGTGACTTGAACACGTGTGAACACGTGGGACTTGAACACATTTGAGTTGAATACGTTTGACTTGAACAGGTGTGACTGGAACACATTTGACTTGAACACGTGTGAACACATTTGACTTGAACACGTTTGACTTGAACACGTGTGAACACGTGTGACTCAAACACGTGTGACTTGAACAAGTTTGACTTGAACACGTTTGACTTGAACACGTGTGAACACGTGTGACTCAAACACGTGTGACTGGAACACGTGTGACTCGAACACGTGTGACTGGAACACGTTTGACTTGAACATGTTTGACTTGAACGTGAGAACACGTGTGACTTGAACATGTGGTACTTGAACACGTGTGACTTGAACACGTGTGAACACGTGGGACTTGAACACATTTGAGTTGAACACGTTTGACTTGAACACGTGTGACTGGAACACATATGACTTGAACACGTGTGAACACATTTGACTTGAACACGTTTGACTTGAACACGTGTGAACACGTGTGACTGGAACACGTTTGACTTGAACAAGTTTGACTTGAACACGTTTGACTTGAACACGTGTGAACACGTGTGACTCAAACACGTGTGACTGGAACACGTGTGACTCGAACACGTGTGACGGGAACACGTTTGACTGGAACATGTGTGACTCGAACACCTGTGACTGGAACACGTGTGACTCGAACACGTGTGACTCGAACACGTGTGAACACGTGTGACTTGAACACGTGTGAACACGTGTGAACACTTGTGACTTGAACACGTTTGACTTGAACATGTTTGACTTGAACACGTGTGAACACGTGTGACTTGAACACGTTTGACTTGAACACGTGTGACTTGAACACGTGTGACTTGAACACGTTTGACTTGAACACGTGTGAACACGTGTGACTGGAACACGTTTGACTTGAACACGTGTGACTGGAACACGTTTGACTTGAACATGTTTGACTTGAACGTGTGAACACGTGTGTCTTGAACATGTGGTACTTGAACACGTGTGACTTGAACACGTGTGAACACGTGGGACTTGAACACATTTGAGTTGAACACGTTTGACTTGAACACGTGTGACTGGAACACATTTGACTTGAACACGTGTGAACACATTTGACTTGAACACGTGTGAACACGTGTGACTCAAACACGTGTGACTCGAACACGTGTGACTGGAACACGTGTGACTCGAACACGTGTAACTGGAACACGTTTGACTGGAACACATGTGACTCGAACACCTGTGACTGGAACACGTGTGACATGTCATGTTTGACTTGAACACGTGTGACTTGAACACGTGTGAACACGTTTGACTTGAACACGTTTGACTTGAACACGTGTGAACACGTGTGACTTGAACACGTTTGACTTGAACACGTGTGAACACGTGTGACTTGAACACGTGTGACTTGAACACGTGTGAACACGTGTGACTTGAACACGTGTGACTTGAACACGTTTGACTTGAACACGTGTGAACACGTGTGACTGGAACATGTTTGACTTGAACACGTGTGACTGGAACACATTTGACTTGAACACGTGTGAACACATTTGACTTGTTCACACATGTGAACACGTGTGACTTGAACATGTGGGACTTGAACACGTGTGACTTGAACACGTGTGAACATGTGTGACTTGAACATGTGGGACTTGAACACATTTGACTTGAACACGTGTGAACACGTGTGACTGGAACACGTTTGACTTGAACAAGTTTGACTTGAACACGTTTGACTTGAACACGTGTGAACACGTGTGACTCAAACACGTGTGACTCGAACACGTGTGACTGGAACACGTGTGACTGGAACACGTTTGACTGGAACATGTGTGACTCGAACACCTGTGACTGGAACACGTGTGACTCGAACACGTGTGAACATGTTTGACTTGAACGTGTGTGAAAACGTGTGACTTGAACACGTTTGACTTGAACATGTGTGACTTGAACACGTGTGAACACGTTTGACTTGAACACGTTTGACTTGAACACGTGTGAACATGTGTGACTTGAACACGTTTGACTTGAACACGTGTGAACACGTGTGACTTGAACACGTTTGACTTGAACACGTGTGAACACGTGTGACTTGAACACGTGTGACTTGAACACGTTTGACTTGAACACGTGTGAACACGTGTGACTGGAACACGTTTGACTTGAACACGTGTGACTGGAACACGTTTGACTTGAACATGTTTGACTTGAACATGTGTGAACACGTGTGACTTGAACATGTGGTACTTGAACACGTGTGACTTGAACACGTGTGAACACGTGTGACTTGAACATGTGTGACTTGAACACGTGTGAACACGTGTGACTTGAACACGTGTGAACACGTGTGACATGAACACGTGGCACTTGAACACGTGTGACTTGAACAAGTGTGACTTGAACACGTGTGACTGGAACACGTGTGACTGGAACACGTGTGACTTGAACACGTGTGACTGGAACAAGTGTGACTCGAACACGTGTGACTCGAACACATGTGAACACGTGTGACTTGAACATGTGGGACTTGAACACGTGTGACTTGAACACGTGTGAACATGTGTGACTTGAACATGTGGGACTTGAACACATTTGACTTGAACACGTGTGAACACGTGTGACTGGAACACGTTTGACTTGAACACGTTTGACTTGAACACGTGTGAACACGTGTGACTCAAACACGTGTGACTCGAACACGTGTGACTGGAACACGTGTGACTCGAACACGTGTGACTGGAACATGTTTGACTGGAACATGTGTGAATCGAACACCTGTGACTGGAACACGTGTGACTCGAACACGTGTGACTTGAACACGTGTGAACACGTGTGACTTGAATACGTGTGAACACGTGTGAGCACTTGTGACTTGAACACGTTTGACTTGAACATGTTTGACTTGAACACGTGTGAACACGTGTGACTTGAACACGTTTGACTTGAACACGTGTGACTTGAACACGTGTGAACACGTTTGACTTGAACACGTGTGACTGGAACACGTGTGACTCGAACACGTGTGACTGGAACATGTTTGACTGGAACATGTGTGACTCGAACACCTGTGACTGGAACACGTGTGACTCGAACACGTGTGACTCGAACACGTGTGAACACGTGTGACTTGAACACGTGTGAACACGTGTGAACACTTGTGACTTGAACACGTGTGACTGGAACACGTTTGACTGGAACATGTGTGACTCGAACACCTGTGACTGGAACACGTGTGACTCGAACACGTGTGACTCGAACACGTGTGAACACGTGTGACTTGAACACGTGTGAACACGTGTGAACACTTGTGACTTGAACACGTTTGACTTGAACATGTTTGACTTGAACACGTGTGAACACGTGTGACTTGAACACGTTTGACTTGAACACGTGTGACTTGAACACGTGTGAACACGTTTGACTTGAACATGTTTGACTTGAACACGTGTGAACATGTGTGACTTGAACACGTTTGACTTGAACACGTGTGAACACGTGTGACTTGAACACGTTTGACTTGAACACGTGTGAACACGTGTGACTTGAACACGTGTGACTTGAACACGTTTGACTTGAACACGTGTGAACACGTGTGACTGGAACACGTTTGACTTGAACACGTGTGACTGGAACACGTTTGACTTGAACATGTTTGACTTGAACATGTGTGAACACGTGTGACTTGAACATGTGGTACTTGAACACGTGTGACTTGAACACGTGTGAACACGTGTGACTTGAACATATGGGACTTGAACACATTTGACTTGAACACGTGTGAACACGTGTGACTGGAACACGTTTGACTTGAACACTTGTGACTGGAACACGTTTGACTTGAACACGTTTGACTTGAACACATGTGAACACGTGTGACTTGAACACGTGTGAACACGTGTGACTTGAACATGTGTGACTTGAACACGTGTGAACACGTGTGACTTGAACAGTGTGAACACGTGTGACATGAACACGTTGCACTTGAACACGTGTGACTTGAACAAGTGTGACTTGAACACGTATGACTGGAACACGTGTGACTGGAACACGTGTGACTTGAACACGTGTGACTGGAACACGTGTGACTCGAACACGTGTGACTCGAACACATGTGAACACGTGTGACTTGAACATGTGGGACTTGAACACGTGTGACTTGAACACGTGTGAACATGTGTGACTTGAACATGTGGGACTTGAACACATTTGACTTGAACACGTGTGAACACGTGTGACTGGAACACGTTTGACTTGAACACGTGTGAACACGTGTGACTCAAACACGTGTGACTCGAACACGTGTGACTGGAACACGTGTGACTCGAACACGTGTGACTGGAACATGTTTGACTGGAACATGTGTGACTCGAACACCTGTGACTGGAACACGTGTGACTCGAACACGTGTGACTCGAACACGTGTGAACACGTGTGACTTGAACACGTGTGAACACGTGTGAACACTTGTGACTTGAACACGTTTGACTTGAACATGTTTGACTTGAACACGTGTGAACACGTGTGACTTGAACACGTTTGACTTGAACACGTGTGACTTGAACACGTGTGAACACTTTTGACTTGAACACGTTTGACTTGAACACGTGTGAACACGTGTGACTTGAACACGTTTGACTTGAACACGTGTGAACACGTGTGACTTGAACACGTGTGACTTGAACACGTGTGAACACGTGTGACTTGAACATGTGGGACTTGAACACATTTGACTTGAACACGTGTGAACACGTGTGACTGGAACACGTTTGACTTGAACACGTGTGAATGGAACACGTTTGACTTGAACACGTTTGACTTGAACACGTGTGAACACGTGTGACTTGAACACGTGTGAACACGTGTGAACACGTGTGACTTGAACATGTGTGAACAATTGTGACTTGAACACCTGTGAACACGTGTGACATGAACACGTGGCACTTGAACACGTGTGACTTGAACAAGTGTGACTTGAACACGTGTGACTGGAATACGTGTGACTGGAACACGTGTGACTGGAACACGTGTGACTCGAACACGTGTGACTTGAACACGTGTGAACACGTGTGAACACGTGTGACTTGAACACGTGTGACTTGAACACATGTGACTTGAACACATGTGAACACGTGTGACTTGAACATGTGGGACTTGAACACGTGTGACTTGAACACGTGTGAACATGTGTGACTTGAACATGTGGGACTTGAACACATATGACTTGAACATGTGTGAACACGTGTGACTGGAACACGTTTGACTTGAACAAGTTTGACTTGAAAATGTGTGAACACGTGTGACTTGAACACGTTTGACTTGAACACGTGTGACTTGAACAAGTGTGACTTGAACAGGTGTGACTTGAACACGTGTGAACACGTGTGACTTGAACACGTTTGACTTGAACACGTGTGACTTGAACACGTTTGACTTGAACACGTTTGACTTGAACACGTGTGACTTGAACACGTGTGACTTGAACAAGTGTGACTGGAACACGTGTGACTGGAACACGTGTGACTTGAACACGTTTGACTTGAACACGTGTGACTCGAACACGTGTGAACATGTTTGACTTGAACATGTGTGAACACGTGTGACTTGAACACGTTTGACTTGAACACGTGTGACTTGAACACGTGTGAACACGTTTGACTTGAACTCGTTTGACTTGAACACGTGTGAACATGTGTGACTTGAACACGTTTGACTTGAACACGTGTGACTGGAACACGTTTGACTGGAACACGTGTGACTTGAACATGTTAGACTTGTTCTCCCCTCTGGCCGTTACCACGGACAGTATAACGGGAACATGATGGGAGACTACATTTGGGGGCTGATTCGTGAAAGTGACTTGAACACGTGTGACTGGAACACGTGTGACTGGAACACGTGTGACTTGAACACGTTTGACTTGAACACGTGTGACTTGAACACGTTTGACTTGAACACGTTTGACTTGAACACGTGTGACTTGAACACGTGTGACTTGAACAAGTGTGACTGGAACACGTGTGACTTGAACACGTTTGACTTGAACACATGTGAACACGTGTGACTTGAACATGTGGGACTTGAACACATTTGACTTGAACACGTGTGAACACGTGTGACTGGAACACGTGTGACTGGAACACGTTTGACTTGAACACGTTTGACTTGAACACGTTTGACTTGAACACGTTTGACTTGAACACGTGTGACTGGAACACGTGTGACTTGAACATGTTAGACTTGTTCTCCCCTCTGGCCGTTACCACGGACAGTATAACGGGAACATGATGGGAGACTACATTTGGGGGCTGATTCGTGAAAGTGACTTGAACACGTGTGACTGGAACACGTGTGACTGGAACACGTGTGACTTGAACACGTTTGACTTGAACACGTGTGACTCGAACACGTGTGAACATGTTTGACTTGAACATGTGTGAACACGTGTGACTTGAACACGTTTGACTTGAACACGTGTGACTTGAACACGTGTGAACACGTTTGACTTGAACACGTTTGACTTGAACACGTGTGAACATGTGTGACTTGAACACGTTTGACTTGAACACGTGTGAACACGTGTGACTTGAACACGTTTGACTTGAACACGTGTGAACACGTGTGACTTGAACACGTGTGACTTGAACACGTTTGACTTGAACACGTGTGAACACGTGTGACTGGAACACGTTTGACTTGAACACGTGTGACTGGAACACGTTTGACTTGAACATGTTTGACTTGAACATGTGTGAACACGTGTGACTTGAACATGTGGTACTTGAACACGTGTGACTTGAACACGTGTGAACACGTGTGACTTGAACATGTGGGACTTGAACACATTTGACTTGAACACGTGTGAACACGTGTGACTGGAACACGTTTGACTTGAACACGTTTGACTTGAACACATGTGAACACGTGTGACTTTAACACGTGTGACTTGAACACGTGTGAACACGTGTGACTTGAACATGTGTGACTTGAACACGTGTGAACACGTGTGACTTGAACACGTGTGAACACATGTGACATGAACACGTGGCACTTGAACACGTGTGACTTGAACAAGTGTGACTTGAACACGTGTGACTGGAACACGTGTGACTGGAACACGTGTGACTTGAACACGTGTGACTGGAACACGTGTGACTCGAACACGTGTGACTGGAACACGTGTGACTGGAACACGTGTGACTTGAACACGTGTGAATGGAACACGTGTGACTCGAACACGTGTGACTCGAACACATGTGAACACGTGTGACTTGAACATGTGGGACTTGAACACGTGTGACTTGAACACGTGTGAACATGTGTGACTTGAACATGTGGGACTTGAACACATTTGACTTGAACACGTGTGAACACGTGTGACTGGAACACGTTTGACTTGAACACGTTTGACTTGAACACGTTTGACTTGAACACGTGTGAACACGTGTGACTAAAACACGTGTGACTCGAACACGTGTGACTGGAACACGTGTGACTCGAACACATGTGACTGGAACATGTTTGACTGGAACATGTGTGACTCGAACACCTGTGACTGGAACACGTGTGACTCGAACACGTGTGACTTGAACACGTGTGAACACGTGTGACTTGAACACGTGTGAACACGTGTGAGCACTTGTGACTTGAACACGTTTGACTGGAACATGTGTGACTCGAACACCTGTGACTGGAACACGTGTGACTCGAACACGTGTGACTTGAACACGTGTGAACACGTGTGACTTGAACACGTGTGAACACGTGTGAGCACTTGTGACTTGAACACGTTTGACTTGAACATGTTTGACTTGAACACGTGTGAACACGTGTGACTTGAACACGTTTGACTTGAACACGTGTGACTTGAACACGTGTGAACACGTTTGACTTGAACACGTGTGACTGGAACACGTGTGACTCGAACACGTGTGACTGGAACACGTTTGACTGGAACATGTGTGACTCGAACACCTGTGACTGGAACACGTGTGACTCGAACACGTGTGACTCGAACACGTGTGAACACGTGTGACTTGAACACGTGTGAACACGTGTGAACACTTGTGACTTGAACACGTGTGACTGGAACACGTTTGACTTGAACATGTTTGACTTGAACATGTGTGAACACGTGTGACTTGAACATGTGGTACTTGAACACGTGTGACTTGAACACGTGTGAACACGTGTGACTTGAACATGTGGGACTTGAACACATTTGACTTGAACACGTGTGAACACGTGTGACTGGAACACGTTTGACTTGAACACGTTTGACTTGAACACATGTGAACACGTGTGACTTTAACACGTGTGACTTGAACACGTGTGAACACGTGTGACTTGAACATGTGTGACTTGAACACGTGTGAACACGTGTGACTTGAACACGTGTGAACACGTGTGACATGAACACGTGGCACTTGAACACGTGTGACTTGAACAAGTGTGACTTGAACACGTGTGACTGGAACACGTGTGACTGGAACACGTGTGACTTGAACACGTGTGACTGGAACACGTGTGACTCGAACACGTGTGACTGGAACACGTGTGACTGGAACACGTGTGACTTGAACACGTGTGACTGGAACACGTGTGACTCGAACACATGTGAACACGTGTGACTTGAACATGTGGGACTTGAACACGTGTGACTTGAACACGTGTGAACATGTGTGACTTGAACATGTGGGACTTGAACACATTTGACTTGAACACGTGTGAACACGTGTGACTGGAACACGTTTGACTTGAACACGTTTGACTTGAACACATGTGAACACGTGTGACTTTAACACGTGTGACTTGAACACGTGTGAACACGTGTGACTTGAACATGTGTGACTTGAACACGTGTGAACACGTGTGACTTGAACACGTGTGAACACGTGTGACATGAACACGTGGCACTTGAACACGTGTGACTTGAACAAGTGTGACTTGAACACGTGTGACTGGAACACGTGTGACTGGAACACGTGTGACTTGAACACGTGTGACTGGAACACGTGTGACTCGAACACGTGTGACTGGAACACGTGTGACTGGAACACGTGTGACTTGAACACGTGTGACTGGAACACGTGTGACTCGAACACGTGTGACTCGAACACATGTGAACACGTGTGACTTGAACATGTGGGACTTGAACACGTGTGACTTGAACACGTGTGAACATGTGTGACTTGAACATGTGGGACTTGAACACATTTGACTTGAACACGTGTGAACACGTGTGACTGGAACACGTTTGACTTGAGCACGTTTGACTTGAACACGTTTGACATGAACACGTTTGACTTGAACACATGTGAACATGTGTGACTCAAACACGTGTGACTCGAACACGTGTGACTGGAACACGTGTGACTCGAACACATGTGACTGGAACATGTTTGACTGGAACATGTGTGACTTGAACAAGTGTGACTTGAACACGTGTGACTGGAACACGTGTGACTGGAACACGTGTGACTTGAACACGTGTGACTGGAACACGTGTGACTCGAACACGTGTGACTGGAACACGTGTGACTGGAACACGTGTGACTTGAACACGTGTGACTGGAACACGTGTGACTCGAACACGTGTGACTCGAACACATGTGAACACGTGTGACTTGAACATGTGGGACTTGAACACGTGTGACTTGAACACGTGTGAACATGTGTGACTTGAACATGTGGGACTTGAACACATTTGACTTGAACACGTGTGAACACGTGTGACTGGAACACGTTTGACTTGAACACGTTTGACTTGAACACGTTTGACATGAACACGTTTGACTTGAACACATGTGAACACGTGTGACTCAAACACGTGTGACTCGAACACGTGTGACTGGAACACGTGTGACTCGAACACATGTGACTGGAACATGTTTGACTGGAACATGTGTGACTCGAACACCTGTGACTGGAACACGTGTGACTCGAACACGTGTGACTTGAACACGTGTGAACACGTGTGAGCACTTGTGACTTGAACACGTTTGACTTGAACATGTTTGACTTGAACACGTGTGAACACGTGTGACTTGAACACGTTTGACTTGAACACGTGTGACTTGAACACGTGTGAACACGTTTGACTTGAACACGTGTGACTGGAACACGTGTGACTCGAACACGTGTGACTGGAACACGTTTGACTGGAACATGTGTGACTCGAACACCTGTGACTGGAACACGTGTGACTCGAACACGTGTGACTCGAACACATGTGAACACGTGTGACTTGAACACGTGTGAACACGTGTGAACACTTGTGACTTGAACACGTGTGACTGGAACACGTTTGACGAACATGTGTGACTCGAACACCTGTGACTGGAACACGTGTGACTCGAACACGTGTGACTCGAACACGTGTGAACACGTGTGACTTGAACACGTGTGAACACGTGTGAACACTTGTGACTTGAACACGTTTGACTTGAACATGTTTGACTTGAACACGTGTGAACACGTGTGACTTGAACACGTTTGACTTGAACACGTGTGA
Organism: Moxostoma hubbsi; assembly: GCA_032164185.1. Lineage (NCBI taxonomy): Eukaryota > Metazoa > Chordata > Actinopteri > Cypriniformes > Catostomidae > Moxostoma > Moxostoma hubbsi. Next base: position 663,206 of record JAVLUX010000023.1, read on the forward strand.
CTTGAACACGTGTGAACACGTTTGACTTGAACATGTTTGACTTGAACACGTGTGAACATGTGTGACTTGAACACGTTTGACTTGAACACGTGTGAACACGTGTGACTTGAACACGTTTGACTTGAACACGTGTGAACACGTGTGACTTGAACACGTGTGACTTGAACACGTTTGACTTGAACATGTGTGAACACGTGTGACTGGAACACGTTTGACTTGAACACGTGTGACTGGAACACGTTTGACTTGAACATGTTTGACTTGAACATGTGTGAACACGTGTGACTTGAACATGTGGTACTTGAACACGTGTGACTTGAACACGTGTGAACACGTGTGAGTTGAACATATGGGACTTGAACACATTTGACTTGAACACGTGTGAACACGTGTGACTGGAACACGTTTGACTTGAACACGTGTGACTGGAACACGTTTGACTTGAACACATGTGAACACGTGTGACTTGAACACGTGTGACTTGAACACGTGTGAACACGTGTGACTTGAACATGTGTGACTTGAACACGTGTGAACACGTGTGACTTGAACACGTGTGAACACGTGTGACATGAACACGTGGCACTTGAACATGTGTGACTTGAACAAGTGTGACTTGAACACGTGTGACTGGAACACGTGTGACTGGAACACGTGTGACTTGAACACGTGTGACTGGAACACGTGTGACTCGAACACGTGTGACTCGAACACATGTGAACACGTGTGACTTGAACATGTGGGACTTGAACACGTGTGACTTGAACACGTGTGAACATGTGTGACTTGAACATGTGGGACTTGAACACATTTGACTTGAACACGTGTGAACACGTGTGACTGGAACACGTTTGACTTGAACACGTGTGAACACGTGTGACTCGAACACGTGTGACTGGAACACGTGTGACTCGAACACGTGTGACTGGAACATGTTTGACTGGAACATGTGTGACTCGAACACCTGTGACTGGAACACGTGTGACTCGAACACGTGTGACTCGAACACGTGTGAACACGTGTGACTTGAACACGTGTGAACACGTGTGAACACTTGTGACTTGAACACGTTTGACTTGAACATGTTTGACTTGAACACGTGTGAACACGTGTGACTTGAACACGTTTGACTTGAACACGTGTGACTTGAACACGTGTGAACACTTTTGACTTGAACACGTTTGACTTGAACACGTGTGAACACGTGTGACTTGAACACGTTTGACTTGAACACGTGTGAACACGTGTGACTTGAACACGTGTGACTTGAACACGTGTGACTTGAACACGTGTGAACACGTGTGACTTGAACACGTGTGACTTGAACACGTTTGACTTGAACACGTGTGAACACGTTTGACTGGAACACGTTTGACTTGAACACGTTTGACTGGAACACGTTTGACTTGAACATGTTTGACTTGAACATGTGTGAACACGTGTGACTTGAACATGTGGTACTTGAACACGTGTGACTTGAACACGTGTGAACACGTGTGACTTGAACATGTGGGACTTGAACACATTTGACTTGAACACGTGTGAACACGTGTGACTGGAACACGTTTGACTGGAACACGTGTGACTGGAACACGTGTGACTCGAACACGTGTGACTCGAACACGTGTGACTTGAACACGTGTGAACACGTGTGAACACGTGTGACTTGAACACGTGTGACTTGAACACGTGTGACTTGAACACATGTGACTTGAACACATGTGAACACGTGTGACTTGAACATGTGGGACTTGAACACGTGTGACTTGAACACGTATGAACATGTGTGACTTGAACATGTGGGACTTGAACACATTTGACTTGAACATGTGTGAACACGTGTGACTTGAACATGTGGGACTTGAACACATTTGACTTGAACACGTGTGAACACGTGTGACTGGAACACGTGTGACTGGAACACGTTTGACTTGAACACGTTTGACTTGAACACGTGTGACTGGAACACGTGTGACTGGAACACGTGTGACTTGAACACGTGTGACTTGAACATGTTAGACTTGTTCTCCCCTCTGGCCGTTACCACGGACAGTATAACGGGAACATGATGGGAGACTACATTTGGGGGCTGATTCGTGAAAGTGATTCACAGTATAATCTCAAATGTCCAAAAACTAAACGCTTCAAAGTCTTTTGTAGTCATTTTTGTATTACTTTAGTATAAATCCATGTTAATTTGGATTCATATGTTGTTTTTTCTGACTTTATGTGAACAAAAAGACACAAATTCACCCGTTTTCTCATTGGATAATGGTACATATCCAAATATCACTGTCCTGGTCACAAAAGCAAAGTTTGTGGGCAACAATAGCATTTTCTATACTTTTGAGGCATAAGAAATTAAGAAACAACACTTACTACCCAGGAAAGCTCAAGCAGGGGGGATCACAAAACTAGATCGGGCAGCCTCAAAGCCCAAGTCACCCCTGGGCAGGCAAGGGCCCCCTGGGCACTGGCCCCATTGGCACGGATGGTAATCCGTCCCTGGGTGTTACAAGTTACAAATCAAAAAGGGAAAATGCACACAGCAGTCATAAACATTGTTGGATTTATTATTAGTTTAAACATACATCTTTAAGAGCAATTCAAATATACAGTCAAATCACTCCAATCGCAATTATTCCCTGAAAGCATCATTTCCTGATGTCTCTCTCTCTCCCTCTCTCTCTTGCTCTCTCTCTCTCTCTCACTCTCTCTCTCACTCACTCACACTCTCTCTCTCTCACTCTCTCTCTCTCACTCTCTCTCACTCACTCACTCACTCACTCACACTCTCTCTCTCTCTCTCTCTCCCTCTCGCTCTCTCTCTCTCTCTCTCTCACTCTCTCTCACTCTCTCTCACTCTCTCTCCTGTGCGATTACAGGACAGATCTGTACAGAACAACCATTAAAATAAGGTTATTTGTCCAAATGTCAGACTAAGCCGGTTAATTATTTATTGTAATGTTGAGATGTTAAAGAGGATATGGGATTTGTTCAACAAACACATTATGATTCATGTTTAACCTCATGTTTTTACAAAGATGCTTTTATCCACAGTGACTTACAAATGAGGAAAACCACAATCAATATACCATTAACAATATGTACAGTGAGGAAAATAAGTATTTGAACACCCTGCTATTTTGCAAGTTCTCCCACTTAGAAATCATGGAGGGGTCTGAAATTGTCATCGTAGGTGCATGTCCACTGTGAGAGACATAATCTAAAAAAAAAAATCCAGAAATCACAATATATGATTTTTTAACTATTTATTTGTATGATACAGCTGCAAATAAGTATTTGAACACCTGAGAAAATCAATGTTAATATTTGGTACAGTAGCCTTTGTTTGCAATTACAGAGGTCAAACGTTTCCTGTAGTTTTTCACCAGGTTTGCACACACTGCAGGAGGGATTTTGGCCCACTCCTCCACACAGATCTTCTCTAGATCAGTCAGGTTTCTGGGCTGTCGCTGAGAAACACGGAGTTTGAGCTCCCTCCAAAGATTCTCTATTGGGTTTAGGTCTGGAGACTGGCTAGGCCACGCCAGAACCTTGATATGCTTCTTACAGAGCCACTCCTTGGTTATCCTGGCTGTGTGCTTCGGGTCATTGTCATGTTGGAAGACCCAGCCTCGACCCATCTTCAATGCTCTAACTGAGGGAAGGAGGTTGTTCCCCAAAATCTCACAATACATGGCCCCGGTCATCCTCTCCTTAATACAGTGCAGTCGCCCTGTCCCATGTGCAGAACACCCCCAAAGCATGATGCTACCACCCCCATGCTTCACAGTAGGGATGGTGTTCTTGGGATGGTACTCATCATTCTTCTTCCTCCAAACACGGTTAGTGGAATTATGACCAAAAAGTTCTATTTTGGTCTCATCTGACCACATGACTTTCTCCCATGACTCCTCTGGATCATCCAAATGGTCATTGGCAAACTTAAGACGGGCCTTGACATGTGCTGGTTTAAGCAGGGGAACCTTCCGTGCCATGCATGATTTCAAACCATGACGTCTTAGTGTATTACCAACAGTAACCTTGGAAACGGTGGTCCCAGCTCTTTTCAGGTCATTGACCAGCTCCTCCCGTGTAGTTCTGGGCTGATTTCTCACCTTTCTTAGGATCATTGAGACCCCACGAGGTGAGATCTTGCATGGAGCCCCAGTCCGAGGGAGATTGACAGTCATGTTTAGCTTCTTCCATTTTCTAATGATTGCTCCAACAGTGGACCTTTTTTCACCAAGCTGCTTGGCAATTTCCCCGTAGCCCTTTCCAGCCTTGTGGAGGTGTACAATTTTGTCTCTAGTGTCTTTGGACAGCTCTTTGGTCTTGGCCATGTTAGTAGTTGGATTCTTACTGATTGTATGGGGTGGACAGGTGTCTTTATGCAGCTAACGACCTCAAACAGGTGCATCTAATTTAGGATAATAAATGGAGTGGAGGTGGACATTTTAAAGGCAGACTAACAGGTCTTTGAGGGTCAGAATTCTAGCTGATAGACAGGTGTTCAAATACTTATTTGCAGCTGTATCATACAAATAAATTGTTAAAAAATCATATATTGTGATTTCTGGATTTTTTTTTTTAGATTATGTCTCTCACAGTGGACATGCACCTACGATGACAATTTCAGACCCCTCCATGATTTCCAAGAGGGAGAACTTGCAAAATAGCAGGGTGTTCAAATACTTATTTTCCTCACTGTAACATAAAAGCATAAAGTGAACTTAAACAGTCAAAATGATTGATTTCACATAGATCTATAAATAATGCAAATAAAAGGCAAAGTATCTAAAACCTTCTACATTTCAAATAACATATTAATTGCACAATTGGGACAATATACATCATTAAAAAAAAGCTCTTTCAAGAGATAATGTTTCTATGCACAGATCCTGTGTAATTTGTAACCAAACTAAATTAATAATAAAAAAAAATAGTTAAAAATGTAATATTAAGTTTTTTTTATTTTGTTAAAGATTACTCAATTAAATTTGATAACATTTTGCTATTAAATTGAAATCTGTAAGTTGTAAAATGATTGCTTTAGAGCGTATAAATAAAATCAATTGTAAACTTTTTCCTCTTTAATGATTTAGCAGATGCTTTTATCCAAAGTGACTTACTGTATTAATAAGAACAATATGTTAAAATATATCCATATTAAATCATTTAGTCTATAATATATACGGTGTTCAAATTAATATGAATAAGGAAATATTTTGTAGGCGTTTTATTCGAATGTACATAGCGCTATGTAGATCTGTCTGTCTGTCTCTCTACTGTATCTGTCTGTCTGTCTGTCTACTGTATCTGTCTGTCTGTCCATCTACTGTATCTGTCTGTCTGTCCATCCATCTACTGTATCTGTCTGTCTGTCCATCCATCTACTGTATCTGTCTGTCTGTCTCTCTACTGTATCTGTCTGTCTGTCTGTCTACTGTATCTGTCTGTCTGTCCGTCTACTGTATCTGTCTGTCTGTCCATCCATCTACTGTATCTGTCTGTCTGTCTGTCTACTGTATCTGTCTGTCTGTCTCTCTACTGTATCTGTCTGTCTGTCTGTCTACTGTATCTGTCTGTCCATCCATCTACTGTATCTGTCTGTCTGTCTATCTATCTACTGTATCTGTCTGTCTGTCTCTCTACTGTATCTGTCTGTCTGTCTACTGTATCTGTCTGTCTGTCCATCCATCTACTGTATCTGTCTGTCTGTCTATCTATCTACTGTATCTGTCTGTCTGTCTGTCTGTCTATCTACTGTATCTGTCTGTCTGTCTACTGTATCTGTCTGTCTGTCTGTCCGTCTACTGTATCTGTCTGTCTGTCCATCCATCTACTGTATCTGTCTGTCTCTCTGTCTATCTACTGTATCTGTCTGTCTGTCTATCTACAGTATCTGTCTGTCTGTCTGTCTATCTACTGTATCTGTCTGTCTGTCCATCCATCTACTGTGTCTGTCTGTCTGTCTGTCTGTCCGTCTACTGTATCTGTCTGACTGTCTACTGTATCTGTCTGTCTGTCTGTCTACTGTAGCTGTCTGTCTATCTACTGTATCTGTCTGTCTGTCCATCTACTGTATCTGTCTGTCTGTCTGTCTGTCTATCTACTGTATCTGTCTGTTTGTCTGTCTGTCTACTGTATCTGTCTGTCTGTCCGTCTATCTACTGTATCTGTCTGTCTGTCCATCCATCTACTGTATCTGTCTGTCTGTCTGTCCGTCTACTGTATCTGTCTGTCTGTCTGTCTACTGTATCTGTCTGTCTGTCTGTCTACTGTATCTGTCTGTCTATCTACTGTATCTGTCTGTCTGTCTGTCCATCTACTGTATCTGTCTGTCTGTCTACTGTGTCTGTCTGTCTGTCCATATACTGTATCTGTCTGTCTATCTACTGTATCTGTCTGTCTGTCCGTCTACTGTATCTGTCTGTCTGTCCGTCTACTGTATCTGTCTGTCTGTCCATCCATCTACTGTATCTGTCTGTCTCTCTGTCTATCTACTGTATCAGTCTGTCTGTCTGTCTGTCTATCTACAGTATCTGTCTGTCTGTCTGTCTGTCTATCTACTGTATCTGTCTGTCTGTCCATCCATCTACTGTATCTGTCTGTCTGTCTGTCTACTGTATCTGTCTGTCTGTCTACTGTATCTGTCTGTCTGTCTACTGTAGCTGTCTGTCTGTCCATCTACTGTATCTGTCTGTCTGTCCATCCATCTACTGTATCTGTCTGTCTCTCTGTCTATCTACTGTATCAGTCTGTCTGTCTGTCTGTCTATCTACAGTATCTGTCTGTCTGTCTGTCTGTCTATCTACTGTATCTGTCTGTCTGTCCATCCATCTACTGTATCTGTCTGTCTGTCTGTCTACTGTATCTGTCTGTCTGTCTACTGTATCTGTCTGTCTATCTACTGTATCTGTCTGTCTGTCCATCTACTGTATCTGTCTGTCTGTCTGTCCGTCTACTGTATCTGTCTGTTTGTCTGTCTGTCTACTGTATCTGTCTGTCTGTCTACTGTATCTGTCTGTCTGTCCGTCTACTGTATCTGTCTGTCTGTCTGTCTGTCTACTGTATCTGTCTGTCTACTGTATCTGTCTGTCTATCTACTGTATCTGTCTGTCTGTCTGTCCATCTACTGTATCTGTCTGTCTGTCTGTCCGTCTACTGTATCTGTCTGTCTGTCCATCTACTTTATCTGTCTGTCTGTCCGTCTACTGTATCTGTCTGTCTATCTACTGTATCTGTCTGTCTGTCTATCTACTGTATCTGTCTGTCTGTCCGTCTACTGTATCTGTCTGTCTGTCTGTCTACTGTATCTGTCTGTCTGTCCGTCCGTCTACTGTATCTGTCTGTCTCTCCATCTCTATGTCTATCTATCTATCTGTCTAATGTATCTGTCTGTCTGTCTGTCTCTCTATTGTACCTGTCGTATCTGTCCATCTATCTATTTACTGTATCTGTCTGTCTGTCAATCTACTGTGTCTGTCCGTCTATCTGTCTGTCTATTGTATCTGTCTGTCTGTCTGCCTATCTGTCTGTCTGTCAATCTAAGGTATCTGTCTATCTATCTGTCTATCGATCAGTCTGTCTGTCTATTGTATATGTCTGTCTAGTCATTATTGTATTTGACTGAATTATTAAATATATTATAAATATAATATATATCTTATATAATATGTTGTTCTAATTAATATAAGAATATTATTTATATAAGAAAATAAACCATTCATATACTGTAGCCAATTAAATTAAATGCACATCATACTGATCTATTACGTACTAATTGAATTGAGTTATTAATTCAGTTATTATAAATTGTTACCAAATTTTCAATGAACTTTACAGCATCACTGTGTTAAATCGCTCTTTAAACTGTGCTGGCCCTTTAAGAGCCTCCTCCTTTCCTGTGTTTTTAGCCGAACAAGCCTCTTCTCTTGAATAACACACACACACACACACACACACACACACACACACACACACACACACACACACACACACACACACACACACACACAGATCTGTGTACAGTATGATCTGTCTCATCATTCCCAACCCTCTCTAATCCATCCCATGACATTTGGATCAGAAACACAGCACTCTTTAGGGACAAAAGCTGCACTGGATGCTGGAAAACACCACAATCATCCGCAGCATCCATGTTGAGGCGCAACACCACCTTGATGGATTTTTAGGGACATTTCAAACGCCATGGACGAAAGCAAATCCATTTAAATCACAAAAGCGGAAGCCATCCGAACCAAAAACCAGCCAGATCCGCGCGTCTTCTCGGGTTTTAAGGGTCTGACCATCAATAAGCGTTCAAGACGGAGGGGGTCGTGGAGCATCGAGGGAAAAACCGGGCCAACAGGGACAACATGCCCAACATGGAGAGGGGCAAACCAGCCACCTACACGGGCGATAAAAAGGCAAAGATGGCTGCGAAGACCAATAAGAAGTGGGTCAGACTGGCCACCGTGTTTGCATACGTTTTATCCGTGTCCCTCGCCGCGATCATACTGGCCATCTATTACAGCCTCATATGGAAACCCACCGATCCGCCATCCGCAAAAAAACCGGTGTGTCCAGCCACCAACAGCACCGTAAACACCAACGGGACAGAAACCAACGGCACAAATGCAGACCTGACCAATAACAACGCGACCGAGTCCAATGCGTCAAGGACAGCCAGATCCCTCTCCAAAAGTGCGCACTCTGAATCCACGGATCCGTTCGGATACACACTCGCCCAGAACTCCGATAGACAGACTGATATTAAAACACATCCGACGTTTCCCATCACAGATATCCATAATGGAGAGCAGGAGGACGAGCGCGCAACATCCATTGACGAGGATGCCTCTCGAGGGCAACAACAGACGCGGTTTGTGTCTAATAGAAATAACACGAAAAGAAAGAACTAATCAAGACCGTCGGACTGTGAATGCGTGTCAATTATGGACAGTGCGGGTCCAATAAAAACAGGCCGATGTCCAGAGCGCGCCGGATGTTTGGACGCGGATGGCGAGGCCGCACATGGTGCATGGAGGCTCAAATAGTGTTCAACCCTTCAACATGTTCATATCAATTCACATATAATCTCTCCTTTCTGTTTAGCCTTTATCTGGCATCCTTGGAGGACATTTGCGGGGCTTAAACTTGATATTTTGGGAGCATTTACCTCCATCACCTGACCACAGGGCTGTTATTAAGACTGATCATGCTGCACAATGCCTTTATTATTCTTATTATTCTTCTTATTATTATTCTTCTTATTATGCTGAAAACA
>JAVLUX010000023.1:677500-692500 GCA_032164185.1 Moxostoma hubbsi
GTGGATCAACGCCAATAACTCTGTGCCAGAATGGCCTACCGTCGAGGGAGTGGCCTCTTTTAACTTGGTGGGACATTGTGGTGATGAATTTTACCACGGCAAGCACGACTAACATTTTCTTCAGGAAATGTCCCTATCTAGTTTTTATTATTATTATTATTGCTTTACAATAATGAGAATTTTGAAAGACAATGTGCATGAACAATGTCACTATGAAAAATAATTAATAATGGTACTAATGCACAAATAATCATGGCTGCTTGTGTAAGAAAATATAATAAAAAAAAATATATAAGTAATATTAATCAATTTATCAATATAGTATGATATGTTTCCTCTTTTATATTATATGCAGTGATTGTGATATTGTATACAAAAGTTTTTTAATCTATTTGCTTCTTTTACTAGACCCAAGTGCTATATTATTTGCATAAAAACACAATGATGTTATTGTACCTTCATCTAAGACCCAAACCATCATCATCATCAAACATCATGTGAATCATGTGATCAGGGCCTCATCGAGCGGTCCCTGAGGATGATGCCGTCCCCGAGGCTGTCCGCTGGAAAAGAGTAATTAAAAGAGTAACAGAAGAGAACACACTGTTGGAAGAGAACAGGGAGAGATTTCCACAGCAAATGGCCAATGGGACACCTTTAAAATAATAAGACACTAATCCCAAAAGATCTTGCATTACAAACAGAGATCTGCAAGCAGCTCACACATACAAAATTACACAAGATATAGTTTTAACCTGCACAATGTCGCAATGTTCTGTGCAAACAATGCATTGCATTTATCGTTTAAGAACATTCAGAAAGATGAATCAAGTAAATGGAATTACTCCAAAATATTTAATTAGTACATGCATGATAAGCCCCGCCCTCTTCAAAGGATCAGGTGAGAAAACCAGGTCAAAACAAAAAAGAAAATTCTCAAAAATTATAAACGGACTGAAAGAATCAAACAGAACGCTATTTTTATCTTCTATCTCTTTGCCTATGGATTTTATTTTGTATTCATATTTATTCAAATCCATATTACATCATTAAGTAAGTGACAGGATGTGGTAGATTCCAAAGGCCATCAAATGTTCATACTGTGAGCGAGTAACAGGCCCCTTAAAACCTTAAATGGTAAAACTGGGAATGATTCAACATCATGTGACTGAATCAAAATAACTTATCAACTGGGAACTTACAAGAATGCAGTTTCAACAAACTGTAAAGTATTAATAAATATAGGCAGATACATTTAACTACATCACCTTTACAAGAATGTACAATTTAAAGTTAAAGATTGTACATTGAAAATCTGTGAATTGAAATCGTAGTATGTATGTAGTATGTTACTCCTTATTTAAATGATACAATCCTATGATCATGACTGCTTTCTAAAGGCAGCTACACTGAAGAAAAAAACAAAACAATTGTTTACTCATTTGACTAAGGCCAGCAAGGAGCCTTGCAAGTATAACCATGGCAACTGCATAGCAACCAGATGTGGTCACCTTAGCAACTGAGTAGCAAAACATCTCTGTACCAGAACATCGTAGACTTCCGGGTTGGCTCAATTGACTCGAGATCATTTTTACCCTGGCAACTGCCTAGCAACCAGATCTGGTCACCTTAGCAACTGAGTAGCAAAACATCTCTGTACCAGAACAGCGTAGACTTCCGGGTTGGCTCAATTGACTCGAGATAATTTTTACCCTGGCAACTGCCTAGCAACCAGATCTGGTCACCTTAGCAACTGAGTAGCAAAACATCTCTGTACCAGAACAGCGTAGACTTCCGGGTTGGCTAAATTGACTCGAGATCATTTTTACCCTGGCAACTGCCTAGCAACCAGATCTGGTCACCTTAGCAACTGAGTAGCAAAACATCTCTGTACCAGAACAGCGTAGACTTCCGGGTTGGCTCAATTGACTCGAGATAATTTTTACCCTGGCAACTGCCTAGCAACCAGATCTGGTCACCTTAGCAACTGAGTAGCAAAACATCTCTGTACCAGAACATCGTAGACTTCCGGGTTGGCTAAATTGACTCGAGATCATTTTTACCCTGGCAACTGGCTAGCAACCAGATCTGGTCACCTTAGCAACTGAGTAGCAAAACATCTCTGTACCAGAACATCGTAGACTTCCGGGTTGGCTAAATTGACTCGAGATCATTTTTACCCTGGCAACTGCCTAGCAACCAGATCTGGTCACCTTAGCAACTGAGTAGCAAAACATCTCTGTACCAGAACAGCGTAGACTTCCAGGTTGGCTTACTTGACTCAAGATTATTTTTACGCAGGCAACTGCCTAGCAACATATCAACTGGGAATATACAAGAACGCAGTTTCAATAAACTATAAAATATTGATAAATATAGGTTGATACATTTAGCAACATCGCCTTTATTGTCTTTTTTAATGACAAAATTCAATTAAATTGAGTAATCTTTAACAAAATTTTTTTTTTTTTTTTTTAATTTTATTAATTTAATTTAGTTAAACATTCATGATTCATTTTGATTGAATTTTGTTATGAAATTGATATGTTAATTTAAAAAATAGGCTAAATCATTTTTTGAGTGTACATTAAGAGGTGTTGTATATGTAATATTAGTATACTGTATTCAAAACTAGATGATGACATTAAGCTTACAACAGATAGAAACTAATTTGCTCCGTGGAAAAAGTAAAAAAAAAAAAAAAAATCATGTTTTAATTTTTAAATTTTTTTTATTATATATATATTTTTCAAAATATGTACAATACATTTTCATTTCAAACTTGGATGAATGCAAAATGCTTAATTAAAGTGACAGTAAAATATAAATCAAACTCTAGTCACTTTATACAAAACCTTATAGCACTTTTCCACGGCACGTTACGGTTCGACTCGCTTTACTTTTCTGAGCTTGCGTTTCCACTGCAATTTATTGTCGCCTCAACGTGGGTGGGATTATGGGCTGATCGTCATAGTTATGCCGCCTCTACTGCTGTGACATCTTAAACATGACACAAACTGACCATAAACAAAAACACGAGCGCTAGCTGTTAGCGACTAGCTCATTGTGCATAATGCAGCTGTTGATGGTGATTTTACACAAGTGTAACAGTTAAATTGGCCTGACTGTTTTAGAAGATTCCAGTAGCTGCTCAACTAAGTAAAGTGAAGCTTTCAAGCGGAGTATCGAGTTAACGTAACAAAACATACCATCCTCCATCGTTGACTCCAACAACGCTGTGGCGAGTCCAGCGCACTCTCCCTCCCATTGCTCGCCGGTTTAGATAGCGTCCATTTGGTCGAACCACTTCCACTTGATGTCGTCACTTTAAGTTTTTTAACATTTCCCTAAACTGTTGGTAGGTCCGGTGGGAGCTGTGTGTAGCCAACAGCTGAGACATTTCCTGAAATAATTTTAGTTTGATTCATCGATAACGAGTGGACCGTCTGCACCTCGTTTATTGACCATGGCGTGGTTTTGTGCACAGCCATTTCTTTTTACAATCGAAAGTCGCATGGACAAATGATACTGCTATCGCCATTGATAACTTTAAAACTAGCGGGTTGATGTCGCGTGTCGGAAATCCAGTGACGCCGTTAGTGACGATTCTCTCTGACCAATCAGTGATCTGCAGGATTTTGCCGTCACATTTAGTATCGGCTCGTCTCGCTTGAAACCTCGACCGAGGTGGTACTTAATAAAGTATCAGGTACCAGATACTATCCACAGTGGAAAACCCCCCAAAAAAGCGAGCAGAGCAGAGTCGAGTTGTACCGTGCGGTGGAAAACCCCCATTATGGTGTCTTATTGTCTTCCTAAATCAAACCGTAACATGAGCAAAAGTCCAAAACATTTAGACTCTCAAATGCTGAAATGTTGTCAAGTACAATCCCAGCAAACACAGAACGTTCCCAGAACGTTCCCGTATGCTTCCCATTTGGTTATTTTTTTGGGAACCAAACAGGAACGTTCTGGGAATGTTCCCTGTAGGTTATTTTAGGTTCTATTTTTCTTAAACAAATTAAAAGGTTGCAAATGTTTGCTTTAACAGCAGTGATCAAATGCTTAATTACATGACCATTATCAGGCAGTAGAGAGCGCTCATTGATTGGCCAAGTCTTTTTTTACATTCCCATAAAGTTTCCAGAACGTTCCCCTAACCTTAAGGGAACGTTCTATTTACGTTAAGAAAACTTTCCTGGATCACCAATAGGGAACTTTCTGGGAACGTTCTGGGAACCAAAAACTAACGTTCCCAGAACGTTCCCAGAACCTAAAATTGTTTGCTGGGATGATATTTTATAGTCGCAACCAACAGCTTATTAATTTAAATACTAAACTACATGGGGCAAGACAACTTGCTTTAAAGTTCCCCACATGTTAGCAAAAAACAAACAAACAATTGTGCATATTCAAGTAGTAAACATGTTGTGATAATATGTCAAATACAATAATTTAAAGGCTTCTGCTTTGCAAAAGATCAGATTAAAAATTGAAATAGCCTAGATAATAAAAACCAAAACAAATGATTCCACTTTTCTGGCAACATTTCAGATGTAACATTCATATAAAATAAAGTGCAAATTAACATACTTTAACAATCCACGTGAACTTTTGAAGTTCCACGCAACTTCCGAAACCCCATGACACGTGTGCTTGTAAAGTAGAAATGCTTTATAGATTATTAGCCAATAATGGCGACCAAGAGCACGACAGTCATTAGCGTGTATAAAACTAGTCCTCGTCATGTTAGTCAGTTAGTCCGTGTGCTATATGTATCTCAATGCATTTTCACGTGTCTATGGGTTTGTTCCAATAAACTAAGCAACTCATTCAAATGGCTTGTGGTGCCTCTTTTAAAGTTCCACCAAAGACACAAAAGTGTCCGTCCTTTGGATTTGGCAGCTCAATGCGATAACCGTCTTTAAACCAATCAGAAACCAAATGTAATAAATCACATGCTGTGTTTGTCCTCAGTCAACGTTCAGACTTCAATAAATTACTCAAAGTTCAGCCTTTTCCAATGCTAAAATGGTTCTTCAAATACAGTAGTTTTAAAGAGTCGGATAAGTGACTTTGCTCCACCAGAAATGAAAACTCGCCTGAACTGGAGTCAAATAAAAAAGGCAAATGCTGTTTCCGTTCTTCTTTCGTTTGTTTTGGGGTTCAGGTTCAGTCCAGACGTCAGTTTCCATCTAAACAACTTTCCCATTCTGTCTTTCCTGGATGGGAAAAAAAAGAGGGAGATTTTAAATCAATCTATATAGGGCTGGTACAAGAATGATGGGCAAATCTAGCGGGCAAATCTAGTGGGCAAATCTAGCGAGCAAATCTAGTGGGCAAATCTACCGGGCGATGCCCCCCCCCCTCCCCCACTCTTAGTCCGAGCCATGAATCTAAATACATTTGAACTCAAATAAATAGTTACATATTATTAATTTTAATATTATTATTGTTTTTTTCTTCTTCTCACGTTTACTCCCCAATTTGGAAGTCCTCATGGTGGCGTAGTGACTCGCCTCAATCCGGGTGGCGGAGGACGAATCAAAGTTGCTTTCGCATCTGAGACCGTCAATCCACGCATATTATCATGTGACTTGTTGAGCGCGTTACCGTGGAGACGCAGCGCCAGGGCTGGACTGGTAATCTGGCATACCGGGCATTTTCCCGGTGGGCCGACTCACTTTGGGCACGATCAGGGGCGGAATGTCCATCAGGAGACTGAAGGGGGTCGTTCGTGAAACGGACCGAATGGGCTGCGATAAGCAAAAATGAGCCGCCGCGTCATGCAGAACGGACTACAAAATGGCGCCGCAATATGCAGAATAGGACAGCGAACAAACCCCCCCCTCAACAGTTGGGCCATATAAAATCACGTGCCAATTTCTCTTCCCAGTCCAGCCCCGCGTAGCGCATACGGAGGCTTCACGCTATTCTCCGCGGCATCCACGCCCAACTCACCACACGCCCCACCGAGAGCGAGAACCACATTATAGTGACCACGAGGAGGTTACCCCATGTGACTCCACCCTCCCTAGCAACCAGGAAATTTGGTTACCCCATGTGACTCTACCCTCCCTAGCAACCGGGCAATTTGGTTACCCCATGTGACTCTACCCTCCCTAGCAACCGGGCCAATTTGGTTACCCCATGTGACTCTACCCTCCCTAGCAACCGGGCAATTTAGTTACCCCATGTGACTCTACCCTCCCTAGCAATCGGGCCAATTTGGTTACCCCATGTGACTCTACCCTCCCTAGCAACCGGGCCAATTTGGTTACCCCATGTGACTCTACCCTCCCTAGCAACCGGGCCAATTTGGTTACCCCATGTGACTCTACCCTCCCTAGCAACCGGGCCAATTTGGTTACCCCACGTGACTCTACCCTCCCTAGCAACCGGGCCAATTTGGTTACCCCATGTGACTCTACCCTCCCTAGCAACCGGGCCAATTTGGTTACCCCATGTGACTCTACCCTCCCTAGCAACTGGGCCAATTTGGTTACCCCATGTGACTCTACCCTCCCTAGCAACCGGGCCAATTTGGTTACCCCACGTGACTCTACCCTCCCTAGCAACCGGGCCAATTTGGTTACCCCATGTGACTCTACCCTCCCTAGCAACCGGGCCAATTTGGTTGCTAAGGAGACCCGACTGAAGTCACTCAGCATGCCCTGGATTCAAACTCGCGACTCCAGGTGTGCTAGCCAACGTCAATACTCGCCGAGATACCCAGACCCCCTAATTATTAATATGATTGGAAATGGCTCGTTTTAGGTTCGATAAGACCCTTTGTGTTCGGATAAACCTTAAAATCTTTACATGTTTAAATTAACAGAGCTCTTTACAATAAGGGATGAATATGCTGCATGATATAAACCATAGTGGCACTTTTCTAGTGTGTTTGTGAAGCTCTCGAGCTCTCTAATGGAGTTTCAGTGGGCGCTGAGCTTTGTGAGGTGGAACACTTCAAATCTGCCAGTGAAATGAGAGAGAAAGAGAGCTTTAATGCAGCGGACATCCTCTCACCTCAAACCACCATCACACACTCACCATATCAGTGCTGGTGTTGTGGTCTGGAAGAGGGTTTTCAGACTCCAGACTCAAGACAGACAGACTGGAGTCAATCAGATCTTCTGTGAGGAACAACACACACATGATCTCAGATACAAAAGCTCAGATATTATGAGACAGAATGCAAGAGACTCCCATAAAATATTAAAATTAAATAATTTTGATTATGCATCTATCTGGAACACTCCGTTCTGATTGGTCAGTCGCACCATCTAGCAGTCTGATATTTCTGAATAACACTGCGACCTCTACAAGAAAGCTAAATAGAATAATTTTAGCTCAAATCTGTGTTTTATGTCCATTTATTTGGCAAATAGTCTTGTAATAATGAGCAGTCAGACGGTCATTTTCGCCAAATAAACACCAACAGAACTCTGACCCATGAACATCTGTTTCTGGAGACTCCGTGGTCTCTTTCGTCTCACATAAAAACAAAATTTCAATGTAAATCAATATTTAATGTCCATTTACTTATTTGGTAGATACCCGTGTAATAAGCAGGATAATGAGCAGTCAGCCGGTCATTTTCGCCAAATAAACACCAACACAACTCTGACGCAAAACAAAGATGGAGTTCATCTGTTTCTGGAGACTCCGTGGTCTCTTTCTTCTCACGTGATTAGCATAATTTCAACATGTCCATTTAGTTATTTGGTAGATACCCGTGTAATAAGCGGGATAATGAGCAGTCAGACGGTCATTTTCACCAAATAAATACCAGCAGAGCTCTGACGCAACCAAACGTGGAGTTCAGATGTTTCTGGCGACACCGTGGTCTCTTTCGTCTCACATGATGACTATAATTTCAACAGAAATCAATATTTCACGTCAGTTTATTTATTTGGTAGATACCCGTGTAATAAGCGGGATAATGAGCAGTCAGACGGTCATTTTCGCCAAATAAACACCAACACAACTCTGACGCAAAACAAAGATGGAGTTCATCTGTTTCTGGAGACACCGCGTCCGCGAGGAAGTAATATTTGAAAGGTAATACCATTTGAATTGCATTCACCACCATTCAGCACTCAGTCGCCAAATTATCAGATCATTTCAGTTTTCAAAAAGGATTTTAAGAGGCAGAAATGCAATCCAATAATTGGTCCTACTGTAAAAATAGCACATTTAAAAATCTAAACAAAGAAAAAATGTCCTAATATGTTTCATTCACTCCATCATTTTTTATATTTCTTCTGATTCTTGTTATTTATTTCAGATTATCATATATATTCCTACCATTTCCTCTTGACGTGCAGTTCTTGGTGTGTTCCACGGGCTGGTTCTGGCTCTGTTCTACTGATGCACAAACATTTCCTGATCTGGATCTGGGACAAGATGCTTCACTGGCTTCATTTTCAGCGACTTCGGTTCCAGGATTTACTTCTGGAAGTTTCTTCTCACAGATGTCCTGTTCTGAAGAGGTTAGTCTCACCGCCGCACCTTTGAGGGGCTTGTCTGCTGCCTCGGCTTCCTGGACACATTCACTCTTATCTTTATTTTGTGTCAACATTTGTTTGACGTTTTCCCGGGTGGAGCCGCTCATACCCTGTGCATGTGTTTTCAGCATGCTATCCTTGGTTTCCATAGTAACACCGTCATCATCAATAGGCTCTTCTAAAAACCGTACCTTTTTCTCTGTGGCCTTGAGACAGGACGTCTCTGAATGAGGCATTTCTTTGGAAATACGTCCATCCTTCTCGTCTTCTGTCCGATCAGAGGTCACGATACTGATGCTTTTCTGTGTTTTGAACGAGTCTTCAGATGCACCGGGCTTTACGGCAACATCTTGGTTTTCAGTGTCTGGATTGATGTCTTCCACCTCAGGACCGCAAAGAGCGTCTAGTTCCTCCAGAAACTCTTGTAGACTGTTCCCTTGATAAACCTAGCAGCAATGACAAAAGAAATAAATAAGAAAGACCAAAATAACCAAGAACATTGTAACCTCAAATCTGAAAGGCTTTTCCACGATCTCACCTGCAGTTGTTCTTCAGCGTCCCATCTATGACGCAAAAAGGAGAAAATCGTTTACAAAGTCACAACGGCATTTTTTTTTACTGTCTGTGAGCTTGTTTGGCTGAATAAACCAATGCAATATCTTACATGTCCAGAACAAAAAATTGCATTCTGGCAGGAAAAGCATCCTAAATAATATGTTATTGACAATTGATGGTACAACCCCAATTCCAAAAACGTTGGGACAGTACGAAAAATACTAAAAGAAAACACAAAGGTATGATTTTTGAATTATATTCGCTCTTTGCTATTTTGAAAGCACTTCGAGACAATTTTGGGGCAATTTTTAAGATTAATAACAATTTGATGAGTTGAAATAACAAGGTGATGTGAAACAGGAGATGTTAAACAGGCAATCGTGTCATAGAATATAAGGAGCCCCCAAAAACAGCCTTGTCCGTCAATTTGCTAACAGATACTTCAGCAAATAAATCTGTAATGGATATCATGAACATGGGTTTGGGATTACTTTAGTAAACCTTTGTTAGTCAACACCCCTCGCCGCTGCATCCACAGATGCAAGTTCAGACTTTACTATGTAAAGGAGAAGCCGTACATCATCACTGTCCAGAAGCACTGCCGACTTCTCTGGACTTGGTCTCAACTTTTGTAAACCTTTGTTAGTGAACACCCCTTGCCGCTGCATCCACAGATGCAAGTTCAGACTTTACTATGTAAAGGAGAAGCCGTACATCATCACTGTCCAGACGCACTGCCGATTTCTCTGGACTCGCTCTCAACTTTAGTAAACCTTTGTTAGTGAACACCCCTTGCCGCTGCATCCACAGATGCAAGTTACGACTATACTATGTAAAGGAGAAGCCGTACATCATCACTGTCCAGAAGCGCTGCCAACTTCTCTATGCTCGGTCTCATCTGAGATGGAAAGTAGAAAAATGGAACCATGTATTTTTATCTGATCAGTCCACATTTCAAATTTGTATTCTCCAGGCCAAAGAGGAAGCTGTTATTAGCATCAGGTCCAAAAGCCAGTGTCTGTATGGACCAGGGGTGAGACAGCACCCATGGCATGTCTAAATCACACTTCTCTGAGGGCACCATGAATGCAGACAGATATGTACAAATTTTGGAGCAACATACACTGCCATCCAACACCATATTTTCCAGGGACGTCCCTGCACTTTCCAGCAGGACAACTTCAAACCACATACTGGCTGGATTACAAGTGCATGGCTGTGAGGCAGAGAATGTGGGTGCTAGATTGGCCTGCCCACAGTCCTGACCTCCAATTGAGAATATGTGGTGTATTATTAACTACACCATATGGCAACGAAGACCCCGTGCAATTGTGCAGCTAAAGACCGACATAATGGATGAATGGGGGAAAATTCCACTTTCTAAAGTTATCAAACTTGTGTCTTCAGTGCCTAAATGCTTAATAAGTTTTATTAGAAGAAATGGTGATGTTTCACACTGGTAAACACTCGACAGTCCCAATTTTTTGGAGCATGTTGCAATCATCTAATTTGAAATGACTGTACATAAAAACAATTCAATTAACAAGGTAAAACAAAATATAACGTGTAGTTATAGTGGTTCCAATATAGCAAAGCGTGAATATCATTTGCAAATCACTCTTTTTATTAGCATTTTTTCATACTTTCCCAACTTTTTTTGGAATTGGGGTTGTAAGATGCTCGCAAAAGAGATGATCTCAGCTTTCTAATAGTATGTATATAAAACTTCTAGTCCACTCAGAGGCCAAGATATTCGATGAAATAATGGGGGGTATTGCATGAACTGAAAATCAGAATAAACGTCTATGGACAAGCACATTTATAACATTTATAGCACGTTCCAAATATAACGTTCTGTTCATCATAAGATGGTAAACATATACACTATTATTTATGACTAATGCATTATGAACGAGACTTTTTTATTGGTGTTGTGTTCTGAAAAATTAACCAATTTCTTTTTGCAATTATTCCAGATTATGCACATTTACATTTATGCATTTGGCAGATACTTTTATCCAAAGTCACTTACAGTGCACTTATTACAGGGACAATCCCCCCTGGAGCAACCTGGAGTTAAGTGTCTTACTCAAGGACACAATGGTGGTGGCTGTGGGATCAAACCAGCAACCTCCTGATTACCAGTTATGTGCTTTAGCACACTACACCACCACCAAAGTGACTTACAGTGCACTTATTACAGGGACAATCCCCCCGGAGCAACCTGGAGTTAAGTGCCTTGCTCAAGGACACAATGGTGGTGACTGTGGGGATCAAACCAGCAACCTTCTGATTACCAGTTATGTGCTTTAGCACACTACACCACCACCAAAGTGACTTACAGTGCACTTATTACAGGGACAATCCCCCCGGAGCAACCTGGAGTTAAGTGCCTTACTCAAGGACACAGTGGTGGTGACTGTAGGGTTCAAACCAGCAACCTTCTGATTACCATTTATGTGCTTTAGCCCACTATGCCACCACCACTACCGTTTTAAGTGTGAACGCTGATCTTTTAAATTTGAGTGTCTGTACAAAAATGATTCAGGAAACAATGCACAGAAATTACCTTTATAATGTCATGTATAATGCTGTTTAAAAATGCAGATCACCTCACCTTCTGGCTCGACCCGTCAGACGGTCTTTACCCATTGCTTTACTGCCCATCACCGGAACACTCTTACCCTTCCTGTCCCGTGCTTGATGATGACCTACAAAAACCACAAACAAATCAACACAGAATGTGATCTTGTAATAATGTTTACGATCTAATCCTCTTAGTACAATCCCTGACTCAAGATCCTAGACCACACATTTCCATGAGATCACTGCACATTAAACCAGTGAAATTATAGAGCTGGGAATGAAAATTAACACTGAAGTCATGTTTCATTGTAGTGCATGTGGTTTGGTACATAGGTAAACATTGATGTTGGCTTGACAAAGCGTTTTCATATGGTCTTGCACGATGTTGTTCGCATAAACTCGTACGACTTCATCACGTGCAAATTCCCGGATGTCTAATGCAGAAGTAAACGTGAGTTTCAGGCACGAGGCGTTAAGGACATGACCAGGTGATTAGATGATTTTTATGACAAACTGTTCAGAAGTTTTAAGCAAAAATGTGCTTTTTCCATATCTCGTGACCACCAGGTGGCACTGTTCCGAAACGGAGCAGGCACCCTCAAGTCATGGTGCCTATGACAAATAATATGTTAATATCTAAAGTTTTACGGAGATATACCCTCACGTTCATATTGGCGTGCTCTTCGTCAAATTTGTTGAAGCGCCAATCGAAAACGGTGTGGTTTATCAAGACTCTGTGAATACATTTTTCTCGTGAGTGCCTCTAGACGATGCAGGCCAATTTTCACGCAAGTCGGACAAAAAGTTTTTCAGAAAATTCAAAATGGCGGAAAAATTTTCAGGATGGAAAATGACGTCATACGGTGCAATCGTATCATCTTGAGCCAAGGAATCAGAGGAAAATTTCATTTCTAGGACTCACGGTTCAAAAGTTATTAACATAAACGCGAGTGCAAATTTGGGCAGTTGGTGGCGCTAGAGGGTTTGAGGTAGAGACGCCAAATTTGCTGTGGTAACAGATCAGACTGTCCTCTATCTGTCTGCCAAATTTCAGAGAATAATAATAAGAAAACTAACAGAAACAATAGAGGTCTTTCACTCCTTCGGGGCTTGACCCGTCTGTCAACAGTAATGGATTTGCTCACCTCTGTTGTGCGTTTCGCTCTCTGTTCCTCCATGTACTTTTTCAGAAAACCTACAGACACAACGTTTTGGAAAAACACACGTCAGCCACACATGAACACAAAAGCATAATCACGGACAATAACAATGACAACACATGAGCAGGTGTTCCAGTGGTGAAGACAGACTCTCTCTTAGCAGATGATTACTAGATGAGCAAATTAAAACATCTTTACATGGCAGAAAAGATCATGCTCGTCTATTGGTAGCAGGGCTGGACTGGTAATCTGGCATGCCGGGCATTTTCCCAGTGGGCCGACGCACTTTGGGGAGAACCGAGCGGGCCGGTGGGTTGGCCGTGAAACGGGCCGCTATAAGCAACTTTTGGGCCAGTTGCTATGTAAAATCCCGGTCCGATTTCTCTTCCCAGTACAGCCCTGATTAGTAGGCACAGTAGCTGTACATATTAGGATAGATTTATGATACATTTAAGGTGCTTTGAGAGCTTAAGTCCCCATTTTTTTGGTAATAGCATGCAATCAATATTTCTCCTTTTGTAATGCACAGGAAAAAAAGAAAGTCATTTGGTAATGACTTGAGGGTGGGTAAATGATGTTTGGGTGAACTGTTCCTTTAAATGTTTAACACCTAACACATTTTGAAACTCATCACGCATTATTATCCGTTCAGATAACCTACTGCAAAATCATTTCACAGTCAAACAATAATGTAATGGGCAAAACGATCATTCTGACATGCAGCGTTTTGTCCTGTTGTACTGAACACCAACTGATGATGTCATTCTGCGCTACCAATAAACGTTTCAATGCTGAATCGTCCTGCTGCACGAGATAATCTCGAGTGTTCACAAACTCTCCCAAATAAGGCAAGGCATTCAAACGGCTCTATAAATAACCTCCTATCCCGTCCACTCAATACCGCTCACAGGGGAGACGTGTTTATCCTTGTTTAAGCATCTCAAACGGTGAAGACTCACAGGCACTTGCTATTGTTTGGACTTAAGTCTTGTTTGTGTGACTGAAAGCACATGTTCGCAGAGTTCAGAGTCTCTTTCATTTATCCGACAGCATTTGTGGCATTGCCACCATAAATGATTTTGTCTCATCCTCGTTTATATATATATATATATAAAAAGGGCAAAAGTCACTTCAATGGAAGCGAATGGGGCCAGTCCATAAACATTCAAAAACTCACTGTTTAAAAAGTGTTATTTTGAACCTTTAATTAAAGTAACTAAGAATAAGCATTTGACATTTGAACCCCTTCATCATGACATCTAAAGTGATTTTATAGTCATATGAGAATAAACAAGGACATGTCCTGACCACTGATATGTTCGGTCAATGAGCTGTGAATTATGTAAGAGATTGTTAAACATGGAAAGAGCACGTTCACAACAACACCTACAAGAAGGAAATCAAAGAACTGAAATCAGGCGTGCATTACAAGCGCACGTGTCCGGCTTACATCTGCTCGCTCTTCTCCAGGTCCCAGGCTCTCCTCCACTGGCCTTTGGAGTTTTTGTGTCGGGCGACGCGCTCTCGGTCGATCTTCTCGCGCTCTTTCTTCCATCGCAGGTACTCGAGCTGCTCTCTTCTGGACGAGAGAAGGTTCGATTCACTGAGAATTGGTGCATCAAACCCTTCAGTGGCCTACAAGACAGGAATATGATTTGAGTCTCAGAATTTACAGCGAGATGCAAAGTCATCATACTGAAATTGAAGTCATTATTCAATGAAAATCTTCCCTCTCAAATCAACTACGCAAGTAGGTGTCAGGTGTGAGGTCAATGATGCTTGGTCACAAAACATACAAGTACTAATGTCGCTTTATAATGTCACTGACGTCCTATCTGACCATATTTGATTGAGCAGACGAGATTCACTCACCAGAACAAAAGCATCACTCTGAGAGACGCCACGAGACTCCTCACATTGACTATTCACATTCTGTTTTCCTGCGTCCTCCTGAACAAACAGCATGAAAGAGAAGAGAAAGAGAGTGGTGGCAAATATTATTATTTTGCTTATAAATAACAAAAAAATGACTGATTACTGCATTTGAACAGGCTCATAATATGCCAAATAAAATATTATAACTTGTCATAAATAAATGCAAAAACAATAATAATACATGGTTACTTACCTGTTCATAGTTATATCTTTCACTACGATTTTTTATAATACATTTGCAACATCTAATAATA